>JAADXN010000181.1:0-37915 GCA_023337875.1 Pythium apleroticum | reverse complement strand
TGTAATTTTCACTCTCTTCGTATTTTTCATTTGCCAGCTGGCGAGCGCGTACATAAAACGACCATGGTGTGTCGCTCGATGTCGCTCCAAGGCTCTGTGTCGCTCGATGTCGCTGGAGCTTGTGTCGTTCTAAGGAGCGTCGTAGTATTCGCCATGCCTGCGCCAGAACAGTTTCCACAACTGTGAACAACCTCACAACGCTGTCTCCAATTCCGTCTTCGGCCTGGTCCTGGTACAGTACCACGGCACCAGAACTTCTGAGACCGTGGCATCTGGCTGGTTTGATGGCTGCTTCACGGCCTCCACAACTGGTTGCAGCATTGAAGACGCAACTGTTCGCTTCAGCAGTTGCAGGAGGTGCTCCGTGTTGCCTGTGTCTTGCGCAACAGCTTGATCGGTTCCTGTACATGAACTGTAGTGAGGCAAAAGCCTAGTCCTTGGAAAAATTCAATGTTGACGAGTTTGAGAGTGAACTCACACGAGAACGGGTAGGCTCGGCTTTTTGAGACTACGCTTTCAAGTAACATGACAGCACAACTTCGTAGCTGTCTACCTCTGCACACATGCAACTGGCACGCACTACGCAATGCCCTCAGTCGCGGAGCCTTCTAGCGGTACCACGGCATGCCACGGGACCATCTTGCTCCCCAACGGAGGACCCGTGCCCATCAACAGGTTGTCCACAGTGTCGTAGGCTTGATCGCAGAGCTGGGTTGCGATCTGCAAGTTCATGCGCAGTAGCTCGTCGATCTCCGCGTCTCGTTTTGGGTCGCAGTCGTCTCCAGTATCCAGGCGAGGCAGCGTGACGGCACAGGTCCGGATGCGGCTCATCATGTCTTGTGCTGGACCATTTGCGAACTGAGGCGGCCGATCGACGACGACCCACAGAAAGTGGTGCACTGGTAGTGCCAGGAACCGATTCTTGTGGGCCCCGGCAAGGCAGTGGAACAGCGAGTGGCGGACAATCACAGTCCGGTCAGGCTGGTTGATACGGCTAACGACGAGCTTTCCTTCAGCCTGGCCGTGGAAATCACTTAGGTCCACGTAGGAGATGAACTTGGACTGGACGGTGCCTTCACTGACCGTTGTGTACTGGAGATTCTGGATGTCCTCCTCGAGAAGCGTGTAGTTCCACATCGCGTCCGCGGTCTTGGCGAGGCCGAACGGAACGCACCGCGAGTTCTGCAGTTTGATGGTCAAGTGACTGTCTCCATGGCGCTCCTTGTTCAGGATTCTGCCCGGATTGAACGCCACCGCGGACTCGGTCTGCGCGAACATTTGTCCGAGCGACATGAGCAGCATTTGGAACATGGCAGGGTCCTCGAGCTCACTGACGCAGTGCGACGACACACTGCGAATCGGAGGCGGACGGATCGGGATCCAGCTCTACGGGAACGATCGCGTGTTAGTTGTTGATCCAGGTTGTTCACTGCCATCACAAAGGACTCACCTTGGAGTTTATATGTCGCACAGCGATCCGCCGAATCGACTTGGCCACTCGTCGATGTTCTGCTATCAGTTCTTTCAGGCGCTGGTTCTCGGTCTCCGATCGTTCCAGGCGCTCAAGTTGCTGGGCCGCGACCTTCTCCCACGTCGAACCCAGAGCCGCATTCAAGCGAAGCGCTAACTCTTGCTGAGTTGTCGACGGCTGCGACTGCAGCTCCTGGATACGAGCCTGCAGCGCGTCGACTTCGAGCCGCAAAATGTCAATTTCGATCTTGTGCTTGTTGACGCGGTGGCGGCGAACTGGACGAAATGCTTGACCCTCGGTTGAGATTCGAACGGGATTCCCCGACGCGTCAAGAACGGTGGTGGCTGGTGCGAGTTTCAGTGGGCCAGGCCTCCCTTTGCCGCGCTTTTCGCTTCGCCGCTCTTCACCATCCACAGGCGGGCCGGCAGCCTCAGTATTCGCAGTCTGCACCTGCGGCTCGCTCCGTTGAGGACGCTCCTGCTCGTGGTCTGGGTCAGCTGAGTGTGTACTGTGTGTGCTGTTAATAGAGTCGCTGTCAGTGTCTTCATAGGCGTCGTCGAGGAACAGCAGCGCGGCGTTCAGCAGGTCGTCGCTTAGCTCTCCGCTCGGACTGCGGGGGTCCCTGTGATCCTGGGTTCCTTCGTCATCCAGCGATTGATGAACCATCGTCACTTGAGTCGAGTGACTCGACGCTTGGTCTCCTGTTGAGTTACGCGGGACTCGACACCACGGGACAATTGAACTGTGAGACTGTATGGAGACAAGTGCGTTGGAGACTCCTCGATAGAAGAAACACGTGGACAGTGCAGGACAGTCCGTAAACCGGTGCAGGAATGGAGGTTGGATTGGGCAGCAGCCATCATCCTCGGATCAGTGTTCACTCGGCCACCTGCCCAACGTTTTGAGAAGGAGGAAGCGTGGCCACAACAACAATTGTCGAACAATTATTGTTGGATCCGTCTCGACGTCGACGAATCAAGCACACGCGATTGAAAGTTGCCCTGACGTACATTCAGCAAAGGACACCAACACTACATAACGCCATGATCTCCCCTCTCGGCGTTGTCCTGCTCAGTATGCACCTTGGGCTTGGCCGTGAGCGAATGTCGAAGCCGAAGGGCTCGGCCAGCTCTCAGGCCCGACTTCTGAAACGCGGCCGAGCAGCATGTTGTCTACGACGTCGTACGAGTGGACACACTGCTGCGTCGCAATATCCACGCACATGCTCACCAGAGCTTCGATCTCTGGGCCTCTCGTTGGGTCGTTTAACTCGCCCACGTCGAGCCGTGGTAACGACACAGCACACGTCCGGATTCGGCTGATCGAGTCGTCTCCGGGGATCACAGGGAGATTCGGCGGTCGATCAATCACAGTCCACAAGAAATGGCGCATCGGAACGGACACGAATCGGTTCTTGTGGGTACTGGAGAGGCACTGGAAGAGCGAGTGGCGTAGGATGACGATTCGGTTGGTCTCCACGACGCGACGCGCGACGAGCTTGCCCAGGGCGTGGCCCTCGAAGCTGGGAAAGGAGCTGTAGGCGATGAACTGGGACTGGAACGTATCGTCGCCAATGGGGTTCCAGCGAAGCTCCTTGAGGTCGTCTTGAAGAAGACTGTGTTCCCACATGATTGCCGCGGTCTTCGCGACGCCGACTGGGACGACACGCGAGTCCTGCATCTTGATGGTTAAGTGGCTGTCTCCATGGCGTTCTGTGCTCAAGTCTCGACGCAATCCTGAAGAGACCATCGAGTCTGTCTGCCACAGCATCGGCCCGAGCGAGGAGACCAGCACATCGAAGACCGAAGGGTCTTGCAGTGCGATCCCTTTATCCACGGGTACCCGAGGAAGATCAGACACCCGCCGCAGAGGCTCCCACACCTAAAAACAACACAGAAAACAATGAGAAACACACTCGCAACCACGGAGCCAGCGTATAATGCAGTACCTTGGCGTTGGTCTCTCTTGTTGCAGCCCGCCTCAGCGCTTTGGCGATGCGTTTACTCTCCGCAAGCATCTCCTTCAGCCGCCGGTTCTCGCGTTCAGCTCGCTCGCGCTCTTCTCGTTCATGAACTGCGGTGCCCTGCCAGGTGGATCCAAGGGGCGCGATCATGAACGGTCCGCGATGACCGCCTGCGGCGAGAGGGTGCTTCTGAATTGCCTCCAGTCGCGTCTGAAGAGCCTCCGCTTCTGCCCGCAGCAGATCGATCTCCTCTCGCTGTTTGTTCGGGCGACGATACGTCGGCGCACGGTCTCTGATAAGCGTCTGTGGCGAAGATTGGGTTGAGGCTTCCCCACTTGACGTCTCATCACTGGACGCAGACACTAGGCCTTCATTTCTGGCCAGCACTGGGTCGCTTGTATCCGCCAAAACACCTGCCGAGAGCGTTTGCTTCGAGAACGACGACTCGCTGTCCGAGTCCGTTTCCAGGGCTTCGAGGAACAGCATCGCAGCGTTGAGCAGGTCGCCCTCGAAGTGATTGTTCGATGGGTCCACGAGAGTGCCCGGCTCCATAGCGTCGTCGAGGAACTCCCAGTTTGACTGGGCCATCGTCGGGACGGAAGACGTAATGAGATGAAGAATTTCGGAGAGTGAGGCCGACGTTCAGCCAGGACTCGTCTCGGCCAGAATACTGCAGACAGCCTCTGATGGCGTGGAGCAGCTCCTCAGGTCTTTTCCAACGCCACGGTACTGTAGTGCACAGATTGTCTTGTCATTCGTGTACAGCCTCAACTGACAAACCTGCTATAATGTATTTACGTATTTCGGCTAGACATGTATATATATCCAATAATGGTATTCTGTGAAAAGGATAACCTCGTGTTTTTGATACCTTGCAGGCATTCCTTTGTACTAGGATCATTTATCACGTAAACACCTCAACAGCAGCAGTTGCAGGAGGCAGCCACCATTTCAGACAGCTGCCGCTGTCTGCTTCAAAGCCGACACTGTGTGGACCCCACAATCCACTCATTCGAACAGCAGACGCTTGTGCCGCGACCTTGGCTGCCAGACAGCTCGTCTTTCAGCACTGGCGTCTGTTCGAACCAGGCTGGTTGAGTTGTGTGCTATGAAAAGTGAAGCTGGATCGCTGGCCTTCTTCAACCAACACGCCACACTTGTGCGGACTCCTCAGTTGGGAGTTCTCCGCGTGGGCTCTACAGTAGATCCCATTAAAATGTACACGTTGTGGGTTTGTATTAACAAACGCAGGCAGCCCAGGATTCTTGAAACGGAGCTCGATACGCCGCGCGCTGGCCACCGGTTCCCTGGAGTAGGATGTTGTCGACGATGTCGTACGAATGTTCGCATTGCTGGATCGCGACTTGGGAGCACAAGACCACGGCCTCTTTGATTGCGGCCTCCCGTGTCGGATCGTTGAGGTCGCCGACGTTGAGGCAAGGCATGAACATAGCGCAGGTGCGGACCCTGCTGACGATGTCTCGCTCCGATGGGGTAACGAATAGTGGTGGGCGGTCGATGACTGTCCAGAGATAGTGGCGGATTGGCTTGGTCAAGTAGAGATTTTGTTGCCCTCCTGTGAGGCAGTTGACCACCGAGTGGCAAACGATGATCGTACGGTTCGACTCCTCCACTCGCCGCACGACGAGCTTGCCGTTGCAGTGTTCCCGAACATTGTCGAGTTCCGCCAGAGCAGTGAACTCACAGTAGAAGGAGCCGTCGCCTGCGACTGACCACTGGTGTTGTTTGCCTGCTTCGTTCAAAAATGTGTAGTTCCAAACCGCCGACGCCGTTGTCGCCACACCGAAAGGCATCATCCGCGAATCCTGCAGCTTGACAACCAAGTGGCTGCCCTCGTGGCGCTCGGTATGCAGCGCTCGACTTGTTGCATCGAACAGTATCGCATCGGTCTGGAACTGCATTTCATCCAGGGACGACCGTAGCATCGCGTAGATTCCTGAATCGGCCAGCGTTCGACTAGGGTCGAACGCATGACGCGGTGGTACTGGTGTTGGTCGCAACGGTTCCCATATCTAACCACAACACAAACGAGTTCAAATGTCAGCAATGGTGCGGACAACCACTGTCTTTCAACTGTCTCACCTTGGTCTTGATCTGTCGTGCCGCAATTCGTCGAAGCGCTTTTGCAGCGCGTCTGGTCTCCGAGGCAAGCTCCTTGAGACGGCGATTCTCAGTCTCGGCCAGCTTGCGCTGCTCCAGTTGCTGATTCGCGATGGCCTGCCACGCCTCAACACCGCTCACGGACTGTAAGTCTTCAGACTCGAGAAGCTGCCTGTGTAGCATGTCGAGGTGAGCTTGGAGAGACTCGGCTTGGTCACGGAGCATCTTGATCTCTTCCTTGCGCTTGTCCACGCGACGCGGAGCCGTCGGGCAAAAGGCCTTCCTCGCCATCGCAAGTTGCGTCAGAAGCTCTTTTGGGACTACTGGAGAGCCCTTGGGTGCGAGCTTCAGAACTCCAGCCGTGGCACTCGTTCGAGGCTTCTTCGCCGGGCGTGGTCGTTTCAATACATCAACGCTGTCTTCAAAGCAAGCGAGTTCTGCATTTGTCGCGTGATCAACGAGCTCGTGCTCTTGGAGCGAAGATGGCTTCGGTGTGCTGGAGGAGTCGGTTTCGGTCTCTCCATTCAGATCATCGAGGAACAGCAGAGCTGCACGGACGAAGTCGTCATCGAGCGCGTCCCCAGATGCCATTTTGTTGTCTGTGCGTGTCGTCCGGTCCGCCTGGGATCTTCACGAGCTGCTCTAGCTAATAATGGGAGGAACTCGTCGGGCGATTCTTGATCTGTGAAAACGAGGTATCGAATCAAATCCACGCCAGCAGCCAATGCCGGTGCAGTTGGTGTATTACTGTATCAATGAATACGTGAAGCTCGAGAGTCAGAGTGATGCTCGCGCTCCAGTGTACAACTTTGAGAAAATCCCGCACCAGTTGGTGAAACGAGGCTGTAGGATTATCCTCGCAGTGGAAGGATAATCTTGGTCCTACTGTTACGGTACGACACTCATTCTCTGAGAGCCCGAGAAGCCACAGGCACAAGAACACTGTGGGCAAGCAAGAGGATGAGTAAAATCAAGTTCTGCACGCCGACATCTAGTGGGCCCATGTCGATGGAATGCAGCTTGAGATGAAAGCCTCTTCCTACCGTACCTAGGAAGGTTAATAGATTTGGCCAAGAGCCGGTAACGCTTCGCGGCACTTGCAACTATGGCTATCTCTCTAACGCTCTCTGAGCAATACTCGACCGTCGGTCTCCGAATGCGTCCGTCGGCGGCTTCATTTGATCTCATGACAACGAGATCATTTGTCAGCCAGGGAAAAAAATTTGGATACTTGCAGTCGAGATCGTTTCGATGGGTCTCACCTTGAAAAGCATCGTGTTGTGCATCTACGCGCTTGAGGATCAACAAGACGCGTTTGTGCATCAAGGCGAGCTCGTTCAACCGACGGTTCTCGTCCTCCGACAGCTTGTGCATCTCGTATTGCTGGATCGCAATGCCCTTCCAGTCAGCGACGAATCCCAACATCCGCGCATCATCACACAGGAGAGGCTGCCTGTGCAGCACATCGAGCCGAGCCTGCAGAATTTCGACGTGGACACGAAGTATCTTCATCTCTTCTTTTCGCTTGTCCACGCCGAGCCGCAGGATGAAAGCTCTGCTGTTCGCTTCCCCAAAGAGCCGAGATTCCCGTGATGGGCTCAGTGGGAACCACTTCTTGTCTTGTTGAAAAGCTCTCGGGCTCTAATTCCGCCTCATCAAACGCTGCATTCGTCCACGCATTTTGGCCGTTCGTTCTATGAACTCCAATCCGTCGTTTGAAGTTGGTGAAGTCAGCATCAGTCGCGTGCCAAAACGGTTCCGGTTCTTGATGCGGAGAAGGCTCCGGCGTGCTGGAGCAGTCGCTGTCTGTCTCTCCATCCGGGAGATCGAGGAAGAGCATGACCGCACTGAGTACGTCGTCGTCGAGTGTTTCTTCAGATGCGTTGGCGTCTTACGAAATCATGCCGCTCGTGTATCCGCAGTCTTGCTGAGCAATCATGCTCGTTACGCTTTAGTCAGAAGCTGAGACCGTCGCGCCAATTGACGAGTGGCTCGTGCGTGAAAGTTGTCCCGTGATGTGAGGAAGACGTCGCGCGTCGGGCAGACAACTGATCTGCGAAAGTTAGAGTCCAAGTTTGATGAGTTTTTTTACGCAAGCGTCATCCTCTGTCAGTGACATCTATGGCTTGATCTTCACGCGTCGATTCTTGCCAATCAAGTCGTTCTGCCTGAGAACTGCCTGAGCGAATGGACGCGCTGTACACTTGGAGTACATCTCAATGAAGTCTCTGTACGGTACAGATACATGCAAGGTTTGTCTGAAGTGAACTAGTACGGATACAACGGAGAAGATCAATCTCAGCGGCCTTGGACCGGGGTCAACAAACCCCCTTTGTCATGAATGCTTGAAATGGAGCTTGGCACCCTAGGTCCTTGCCACCCCGTGCAGGAACGCCACCAAGAAGCATGTTGTCGACGACGTCCTGCGCATGTTCGTTGTGCTGGGTCAGGATCTGCTTGCACATCACCACGGCCTCCTCGATGGCCGCCTCTCGCGTCGGGTCGTCCCGATCGCCAACGTCGAGACGAGGCATGGACACGCTACACGTGCGAATACGGCTGATCGTGTCTCCTCTCGATTGATTCTCGAACAGCGGTGGGCGGTCGATGACGGTCCACAGAAAGTGACGCATCGGCTTGGTGAAAAAGCGGTTCTGCTGTCCATCCGTGAAGCAGTCGAACAGCGAATGACGCACGATGACGGTGCGGTTTGGCTCCTCGACTTGCCGCACGACGAGCTTGCCCTTGGCGTGTCCGCGGAAGTTGGCGAGCTCCACGTGGCCAATGAACTCACATTGGAAGGATCCGTCGGGGGCGAGGGACCACTGGTGCTGCTTGCCTGTTTCATTCATGAGCGTGTAGTTCCAAACCGCCAACGCCGTCTTCTCCACGCCGAAAGGCACGATACGGGAGTCCTGTAGCTTGATGGTCCAGTGGCTATCCCCGTAGCGCTCGGTGTTTAGTACTTGGGCTGATGTCTCGAATACCATCGCATCGGTCTGCAGCAGCATTTGGTTGAGCGACGCCAGCAACGTCGTGAAGATTTCTGGATCGTTCAGCATGCAATCATCGTCAAAGGCGCCATCCGGGGGTCCAGGGGCTGGTCGGAACGGGTCCCATATCTAGCCAAAACCACGAGGTCACTTGTCAGGCCAAACAAAAAGGAAGTCGAACGAACGAAATCCTCTAGATGTCTCACCTTCGATTTGATCTGCCGAGCCGCGATGCGTTTGAGGGCCTTCGCGGCGCGTTTGTGCTCCGAGGTGAGCTCCTTGAGACGGCGGTTCTGGTACTCGGAGAGTTTCCGCTGCTCAAGTTGCTGGTTCGCAATGGTTTTCCACGCGACGCCACCGCACGTGGGTTGCGCGTCACCACACTGGAGACTCTGCCTGTTGATCGCGTCAAGTCGTGCCTGGAGAGCTTTCGCTTGGACACGGAGCAGCTCAATCTCTTTCTTGCGCTTGTTCACGCGACGCGGAGCCGCGGCCTTGAAGTCCTTCTCCTCACTGTCCACAAGAGAGGTGCTTGGAGTGATCTTGAGCATGGGCTTCACAAATTTGGACGCAGCATTCGTTCGAAGCATCTTGGCTGGTCGCTCAAACGACTCGAAGCCGTCAGCAAAACTGGAGAATTCGGCGTCTGTCGTGTGCCAAAAGAGCTCTGGCTCTGGTAGCGGAGATGGCTCTGGTGTGCTGTAGGAGTCGCTGTCGGTATCTCCACTCGGATTGTCGAGAAACAGCAGTGCTGCCGTAATGAAGTCGTCGCCAAGCTCTTCTTCGGACGCCATTTCGTAGGTGTTGCGTGCCGTCAGGTGCTGAACAACACTCGTACTCATACTGCTCACACCCTCACGCCTCGATGGTCGCAAATCGTCGAATGGCAAAGATGTTGGGATCCTGATGGGAGGAACTCTTCGTGCTTCGGAGAAGCTGTTACAGTTCTGGGCTAGTCGGAACGTGGATGAACATTGTGAATCTCGAGTAAGGTGGGATGATAACTATTTAATATGGAGGTTAAGCAGATTTTACAGATCACCACAGACGATAAAACAGTATTTATTACAAGTTTAAAAATGTATTATTACAAGCTATGCGCTTCCACGGGTTGAATATCGGTCTGGAAGACAAGTTGATATTAGCAAAGGTTGTTGTGGCATGCAAAGCATCATCATCCGTCAGGAAGAACAGTCATGGTTTGATTATGACCATTCGTGCACTACTGTTGCTGGCACCAGCGCTTTGAGTGATGTTCGCACACTCTGAGAAATCGATCGACCAGGTGTTGGAATCCACACCGGACTCCGTCACCCACTGTCAGGATTACGCCTATGGATTGGAGGCCCCGCAGTCTGCACACCGGCATCACCTGCACGGAGTTGATCCCCTCATTCCGGGTATGTTTGGGAGAGGAACTTGGCATTTTCTTCGCGTTGTCCTGTGCCGTTTTCGGCGCGCAAGAGAGTCAAAGAAGTTTCGGTATTCTTTACGTAGTATTACACATTGCACGCAGCACGCAGTTTAATTTATGAAGATTCGAGTGGCTTTACACCTCATGCACGACAGTGGTCGGCCACACCTTGCTTCGATACAGCATGGCACGGCCAGCTCTTCCCACCCGTCGGTGGCGCTTCGCCCAGCAGCATGTTGTCGACGACGTCGTAGGAATGCTCGCTCTGCTGGGTCGCAATCTGGGTGCACATCGCCGCGAGCTCTTCGATTGCAGCGGCTCTTGTGGGGTCATTGAGATCGCCGACGTCGAGGCGAGGCAGCGAAACAGCACAAGTGCGAATCCTGCTGATGGCATCTCGTCCTGACAGGGTCCCGAGGTGTGTTGGACGGTCGATGACGATCCAGAGGAAGTGACGCATGGGCATGGTCAGGAACAGGTTCGGCTGGCCATTGGTGAGGCAGTGGAAGATCGAGTGGCGCACGATGACGGTGCGGTTCGGCTCATCGATCCGCCGCACGACGAGCTTGCCCTCTGCATGTCCTCGAAAGTCACCGAGATCCACGTGCGCGACGAACTCGGACTGGTAAGAGCCGTCGGTAGCGACGGACCACTGTTGCTCTTTGCCCGTCTCGTTCAAGAGCGTGTAGTTCCAGACTGCCGACACCGTCTTCCCAATGCCAAAAGGCACGATCCGCGAGTCCTGCAGCTTGACGGTCAAGTGGCTGTCTCCGTGACGCTCGGTGTTTAGCACTCGGCCGGTGGTATCGCTCAGCATCGAGTCGGTCTGCACCAGCATTTGGTCGAGTGATGCGAGCAACGTCGTGAAGATTTCTGGGTCGTCCAGCATCAGATTGTCGTCGAAGACACTTCGTGGATGGACTGGTGGTGGTCGAAATGGATCCCAATTCTAGTCAACAGCCACATGATCATTGGTCAGTCAAGTCCAAAGTGAGACTGATCGCTGGCATGATTCTTTCACGGTCTCACCTTGGAATTGATCTGTCGTGCCGCGATCCGCTTGAGTGCCTTGGCGACGCGTTTGTGTTCCGCCGTCAGTTCTTTCAGCCGACGATTCTCGCTTTCCGACAGCTTGCGCTGCTCTAGTTGCTGGTTTGCAATGTTCTGCCACGCAACAGCACCACCGAAGGATTGTTCGGCATCGTATTGGTTGGCCGGAGGCTGCTGTTGGAGCATATCCAGACGAGCCTGCAAGGCTTCAGCTTGGACACGAAGAACATTGATCTCTTCCTTCCGCCTGTTCACGCGACGTGGAGCCGCCGGACGAAAGTTCTGCTCTTCGCCTCCCCACAGAGCCGAGATTCCTGACACGTGGTCAGCGGGAACTGCTTCCTGTTTCATCTCAAAGCTTTCAGGCTCGAGCTTCACCGCACTTGGTCCCACGACGGTTCGCCGAGCCATCTTCACGGGGCGTTCTAACGACCCCACACTGTCGCTGAAGCCGGAGAACTCGGCATCCATCGTCTGCCAGGATAGCTCCGGCTCCTGCGGCGGAGGCGGCTCTGGCGTGCTGTGGGAGTCACTGTCGGTGTCTCCATACGGGTGGTCAAGGAAGAGCAGTGCCGCGTTGAACAAGTCGTCGTCGAATCTGGGACCAGAGACCTCGCTGGTGCTATGTGGCAGGAAGCCGTCGTGGAGCTCCCAGCCTGGCTGAGCCATCGTGCATTCCGGGTTTTGACAGTTCTGTACTGAAAGCTGAGACCGTCGTGATTAGCTTTGGTAAATGGAATGGCCGAGAGGCGAAAAACGTGAGGCGCTCGTCGCACTGCGGGTTCTCGAGTGGACGACTGATCTGCGAAGAGAAGAGAAATGAAAGTCCTCTACGCCAGTCGGCACGCGGTGTAATACTGTATGAGTCGCGCACCACGCCGTGTCCTCTCGACTCATCCCAAGGACTTTGATGAGTCGGAAGAGTGCGAGCATCATCATGTACAACGGCTGTCAGTGAGACCGTCACGTGATTACTTGCGCGAACTCGAGACAGTATACTTGGAGTGAAGGTCGTTCCCACTGAGAAAGTACAGCATCCCTTCGTGTCTGTCGACGGATTATGAGATCGGATTGACCTGAATGGCCGCTTACAGAGCGGGATTATGCCGCGCAGCAGCATCAACCGAGCGAAAGCTTCCAGCAAAATGCAATCAAAGTGCGCAGGGCTTCCGCCCGTACTAGAATTCAAGTCGTTATTAATTCCGAGTCATAACCTTTGGTCGCTGCTGGCCTGGGGATTTCGTGCCACAACGTTGGGGGCAATGAGGCCGCTGCCGTCGAGCAGTAGATTGTCAACGATCTTGCTCGCCTCGTCCCACTGGAACATGGCGATGGAGCTGCACATCTCCTCGATCTCGTCGACCTCGGCGTCGCGCGACTCGTCGCTGAGATCGCCGACGTCGAGCCGAGGAATAGCCACGGAGCAGGTCACGACGCGGCAGATCCTGTCCTGTCCTGCTTTTGAGCCGAGCGACGCTGGTTTGTCGATGACGGTCCACTCAAAGTGGCGCATTGGCGCCGTCAGGAAGCGGTTGTTCGAAGGCGCCGTCAAGTTCTGGAACATCGCGCTGCGGATGAAAATAGTTCGGTCGGGTCTGTCGACTCGGCGCAGGATGAGCTTGCCTTTGGCGTGGCCTTCACATTCGCCCAGGCGAGTGTACGATGCAAACTGGCCTTGGTAGGTATCGTCACTGAGCTGCGTCCACTCGTAGGTCTTCGGTTCCTCGTGGACGAGCTTGTAGTTCCACATTGCCGCTGTCGTCTCCGCCACGCCGAAAGGAACGACTCGGGAGTTGACATACCGCACGGTCAAGTGGTTCTCACCGTGGCGCTCGTTCTTGATCGTCGGTACGTTCGATGCTGTCACGTTGGCGAGGATAGAATCCGTCTGTCCGAACATGGGCTCCAATGAGGCAAGCAGGACATCAAAAATCGACGGATCCTCCAGCGCGAGTTCCTTTTCAGTAGGCAGATCGGGCAATGGTGGCGATGGCCGGAACGGATCCCAACTCTACACGACACACGATCCTCTGTCAGCCTTGTGAGCTTCACTCCCACAGTTGGAGGTCGGCGTATCTCTCACCTTTGCATTGGCGTGCCGGGCCATGAGCCGCTTCAGTGTTTTGGCTGTGCGCTTGTGTTCGGCGATGAGCCCCTTGAGTCGGCGGTTCTCGCTCTCGGCGCGGTTGCGTTGTTCCAGTTGTCGGTTCGCCACGCTTTGCCACGCGGAGCCCAGCGCCGCGCTGATCGTCGCCCCGTCGTTCTCGTCGGCATTGACCAAAGGCTGCATGTGGAGCGCATCGAGTCGTGCTTGCAGCACATGGGCCTGTGTCTTGAGCATCTTGATCTCTTCTCTTCGCTTGTTCACTCGGCGTGGGCCCGCTGGTGACGCCGTCGTCTGTGGAGGAACCCAAAGCGGAACGCCCTCACTGGACTCCCCATTGCGCCACTCTAGCGGGATTGCCTGCGATGGGCTGGCCTCGTAGCTTGTGCGAGGGACCTTGAGCTGGACGTGGAGAGCCGCCCTGTCGTAGTTGACCTCGTCCTCGTCCAGCGTTTGCCAAATCTGCTGCTGCTGGTGGTGAGACTGCAAATGCAGACGCTGCTGAGACTGGCGATGTGCCTGAAGAGACTCGGTTTCTGCTGTGTGGTACGAGTCGCTGTCGCTGCTCTCGCGGTGGTCCAAGAATAGCAGCGCGGCGCTGAACAAATCCTCGTCAAATCTGTCGCTGCCCAGCGCGCTGCTCGGGGGCTCGAAGCCGTCGTGCACGTCCCAGGGCTGTGCCATCATTTCGACTGCTGGGTCTCTGTAGTCCTGCAGTGCGGGGACGGAACAGCGCAAGTTGAACAATGGTCCGGATCGGTGGACCCGTTCGTGCATGCTTATGGAATGACCAGCCGAGTTGAGTTGCTGGTGCTCGTCAGCCAAGTGCAGTCAATGCAGAGATCCGAGACATTCACTCGCGCCCTGTCCACTTCGTGTCGCGTAGAGCTCTAATGCTACGGCAGTGGCTTGCGGTGGCTGCTGAGACTCACGTATTAGTCGTCCACGCCGTTTTGATTCGCCGGAGTGTACTGTACTGTACCGCGGTACCACACAACTGCACCAACCGTCCGGCGCTCGAGCCACGCAGTCCGCGACAGCCAAACCTGTTGTTGATCATCAGCTTGATGAGTCAATCGGGTTGGTCTCATTGGCTCAGAGCCATGCGATTCGCCGCATCATCAGGCTCAACGACCGGCGGGAAGTGATTACGAGGATGATTACACGTCCTACCTCACCAGAGTGGTGGTGGGCGATTATGCTGGCGGCCAGTTCACAATCGACTCGTGCTTTCGTCTTGCAAGGGTCTTGGGGTCGATGGCCAACGTGATCATACCGTACGTATCGAGAACGCGAAGAACGCCACGTCGCGTGCGTCGCAAAGGCGATCCGGCAACAGCACTTGCTGTAGCAAGTCAGGAGCAGGCGGCGTTTCATCCGCACTGACCAGCAGAGACTGAACTCACGTGGGACTCATCCATGGATTGTCTCCCGACGAGGAATCCCGACGTACCGATATCTGAGACCGTGTCTGAGGCTGAGTTCCCGCCTGAGTTGAGTTGCATCAATGATGGAAGTTGGGTACACGAGGCTGTTGGCTGCATGAGCCCTTGGGTGCGTGTGACTCGTACGTCGGTTTCTGCAGCGTGGAAGGATCCACCCAAGCCAGTTTTATTGAGGAATGGTGGTGGTGGTAGCTACGATCGCCGTCTCTGGGGAGCTCGGGTTGGACGACGGGGTCTTCCATCCGTCCTCTAGCAGCAAGTTCTCAATCATTTGGCGGCCGGTTTCCAAGTGGAAGTCCACCGAGTTGAGCACGAAGTTGGTGAGTGTGCCCACTTTGCGTCGGTGGTCGCTCTCTTCGTCGTCTTCGTACTCTGGGATGATCATGTGATAGGACTGCGTGACGGTGGCCTGGCGCCCGCCTTTGTGAAAGGCGGGCGGCGTCGGACGGATCACCGTCCAGCCCTTTTGCCGCATGAGCAGCCCGTCCATGGGCATCTCCGAGACCTTGTCCGGGTCGACAAGGGCAGCCCACAGCACGATCACGCGGTCTGTTTCCACGAACCGACGGGCCACAATCTTGCCTCGGAAGCTGCCTTTCAGTCTCGGCATATCGAGCGACGCACCAAATTCCCGCCGGAAGCTGTCGCCGGAGATCTCCAAAAGCTACAGAAGAATAATCGGTCGCAATTAGAATAATCATCCACGTGCAAGACACGTCATCCATAATCGTGATGATGCTGGACTCACGTGGTTGTGGAAGGCGTGGGCGTCGAGACTCTGCATGGCCATGTGATGCCACACCGCGTCCGAGATGGCTTGGATGCCGAAGGGGGACACTCGCGAGTCGAAAACTTCAACGACCGTCCCGAACTCCTCGTGGTGACGCGCCTGGATGTCCCGCAACGCTGGTGTTCTGCATGCAAACCGCTCATCCGCGTACACAGCTTCAACCTGCGAGTACATTTCGGAGATGGTCGCGTCGAGCTCGTTGAACACGTCGGGTTCATCCAATCGACTCGAGTCGTTCCACTTTCGAACGCGTTTAGCGTGCGGCGGGATCAAGAACTAAGACAACACGTAAAGCAACACCGATGTCACTGACATTGTCAGCCCTGCTGTGCCGGAATGTAAACACGCAAATGTATACGAGACGCACCTCGCTCATCGTCCGCTTCTTCAACAACCGCTCGAGGTTCTTCGCGACGCGGATTTGTTCTTCCAGCATCGTTCGCAGCTTGATGTTCTCCACTTCGGCCCGCTGCCTCTGCTTGTACTGCCGCGACGCCAGCTCCTCCCACACAAACGCCAGCGGCTCCTGCAACTGCTGCCCGGCGGCCTCGCTGCCTCCGTTCTCCTCACTTTCGCCTCTCTTCTTCAACGTGGACAGACGCTCTTCCAATTCGTCCACTTTACTCCGCAAATACAGCAGTTCGTCGCGCTGTCTCGTGCGGCTGCGGTTCGTGTTGCGCTTCGCAGTGGTTGAAGTTGCCGTGGCGGTGGTTTTAATAGTGGCACCCGCTTCGTGTGGGACATGCTGCGGGGCCACTCCATTCTCGGTCGCCGTCTCGTGTTTCACCACCGTGTTGATGCAATCGACAGACTCGACGCCAGTGATTTCGCTGGCCACAGCGACACCCGCTGAAATGCCCACGTGAACGTGGCTATCAACGTGCAGCTCGAGGTCTCCGAAGCGCGCGTCGATGGTCTCTTCGCTCTCCGAAAGCTCGTAGTCGTCCACGAACGCCAGCGCCGCGTGGAGCGTCTCGTGGTCTTCCACGGCGATGCCGAGGCCCAGAGAAGCTACGCTAAACGCAGCGGCGTCGCCTGTAGAAGCCTGCGAATGCCAGTAGCTCATTTTGCACGCGTTGCGTTGACGCGAACAGTCTCGAAGTCCCACCGGACGGACGTCCTGTGTGAGCGTCCAGCCAAAATGCTGACGTCGGATTTGGAGTTGAGAAGGGCTCCGACCATCATTCTTTGACTATCAAGTGTGATAGTATTGGATCTGGTAGAAATGAGCTGCTCACGAAAGTATCAGATACCAAGGGGACCAGGAATGATGGTTGTTAATCTTGATGAGACTTGGCCATTTCCGACGAAGACGATAGACACCGTGGCATCTTCCCTAATGGACGACAGCGACGCCCCTGCGCTGCCTAATGGCGACTGGCTTGGCCTGGAGCTTGATGCGCATGCATCGGACGACGTCGCGACGCTCGCAGACGCGCTGGCGCTGGTGGGCGAGTGTGGGCTCGTGAGTCTCGAAGACCTTGGCATCGGCGAGGAAGTCGGAGCGGCGGAGCTCCCCATTGGTCTCAGCGTCCAACCGTCCGAAGACGGAGAGTCCAGCAGCTCCTCTACGACTCCCCCGCCGACGGCGGTGAAGGTGAAGAAGCCCACTGGTCAGCGACAGAAAGAAGAGCTCGAGTACCTGCGGACGACGGTGGCGCAGCTCGAGCACGAGCTGTCGAGTCTCAAGAAGCAGAGCGAGTCAGTCGCAGTGGGCGGCACATCCAAGGCTGTGGTGACGCCGATGGCTTGTGTGTGGGAGGATATTGCAACGCGGCAGTCGGAGCAAAGGCAGCGCGCCGAGGTGGAGAACACCAAGCTGCGGCTGCTGGTCGAGGAGCAGCTGCGCGTGGCCAGGAGCTTTGAGCGCCTGCTCAAGAAACGCAGCGTGACTGATGTCAGTGTGCTTGCTGGGGCTTTTTATTCGAAGGATGATTGATGGTTGACATTGCGATTGCTGTTTGTAGTTTCTGGGATCGTCAGAAGCTCACGCGTTTCGCAAGCGACTGGATGCCAAGCTGGATGCCAGTCCAGAGTCTGATTTCCACGAGCTATTGGCGAATCTCGACGTCATGCACACTGAACTCGACGATGTGATGGCGAGTGACTATGTTGCAGTGACGACGTTACCGCATCGTGATATCCGAGTGCGGGCGGATGAGCTGTTGAACACTATTGTAGAAGCCGTTGACGTGCGGGTTGCGCCGTTCGAACTCCACGATTTGTCCGACGCTACATGGCATCAGATGGCCTACCACAAGCACCCAGGCAGAGAAACGGTCTACGCTGATGTGAGTCTGTTCTGTTTGAAAGGAGGTTGTTCGACTCGACTCTAATGGCCGTTGTGCTGTATTGTGGTATTCTAGCGTCTTGACATGAGCGACGATCAATACACTCGGGACTTCGTGGTGACGCTGGATACGGCGCGTATCAAGGCCACGTTCAGAGGCAACATCGTCGCTAGGCGTATCATGGAAGAAGACCGTGTGGTGTTGTTGTGGACGTCTACCATGAAGCCGACGGATGCGAGTAGCGAACTGGAAGGCATGCGGCAAAAGGCGTACTCTGTGCTCACGCGAGTCGCCGACCAAGCCGGCCAAGCATTGACACTAACGAAGACGTTCATTGTCTTCGAGCCGATCGAAAGCGACGACCCACGACACAAGCGGGCCGTCGGTGCTCTGACCAAGTTCGTGCTGGGTTCGGTCACCGTTCACATGGAGGAAGCCCGGCAGCAAATCGAAAACTTACTGTTATCACGGAAAGTTGGCTCGACGTCGACGATGGCGATCACTCCGTCGTAGTAGACAAACAGATTGAAATAGAAAGAAAAGTACGAGCACGCGCGACAGTGAATTCGTGGACGGCATTTGAGAGTTCGTTAGTTTACTGAGACGGCGACTCGAGTGAGAGTTCCAGGAGCCGGTTCTCGAGCATTTGTATCCGCGAGCTGATCTGCACGTCCGTCGTCGTCAGCATGAAGTTTGTGAGTGTGCCAACCTTGCGTTTCTGGTCCGGGACGTCTTCGAAGGCCTCTGGGATGGCTGTCGAGTACGAGCGCGTCCGCGTGCCCAGGCAACGACCGCCCTCAGAGTCCTTGTCGGTGGATGTGATAGGTTCTACGATCGTCCAGCCTCGGTGGCGCATGTAGATCCCGTCCATGTTGGTGTCGGAGATCTCGGTCGGATCGCTGAAGCCCGTCCACACGATCACTGTTCGGTTGGCTTCGATAAAGCGCTGCGACACGACCTTGAGGTTGAATTCACCGCGCGCTCGCGCCACTTGGACCGTAATGCCAAACTGGACTTTGAGTGTGTTGTCTTCGATGTTGGCATCGTGGTAGTTGTATGGATCCTTCTCGCTTTCGATCGTGAACAGCGTCCAGAAGTGTTCGGCAGTGAGCTGGTAGTCAAACGGGAACGCGTGCGCCTCCACGACCTCGAGCATCATGCCGACTTCCGGGTCGTTCAGCACTTGGATGTCCCTGAAGTTGGCCGGGCTGCGTGTGAACGTGTGCTTGGAAAAGATTCGATCCGTCTGCTCGTACATTGCTGGAATATGAGCGAGCAGCTCCCCAAAAATGGCGGCGTTGTTCCACGATAACGACACGCTCGACCGACGCGCACGCTTGCCACGAAGCTGAAGCTCCACGTCCTGCCACAAACAAACTCATCTCAGCGCACAGCCCTTACCAAAGGCCCACAAAAAAGCAGCCTCACCTCTGTGTTGCCTCGTTTCTTGAGCAGTCTCTCGAGACTCTTGCCAACCTGGATCTGGTCTTCTAGCATCCGTCTGAGCTTGACATTCTCAACCTCGGCTCGCTGGCGCTGCGCCAACTGCCGCTGGGCCATGTCCTCCCACACCGCCGCCATCACCGGGTCATCCTCCAATGGCTCGCCTGTGAGGAGCTTGCCATTCTGGATCTGCTGGTGGTCTTCAGCGCGCTTGCGCACGGTCGTGAGCCGCTCTTCCAGCTCCGAGACCATGCTGCGCAAGTACGAGAGCTCTTCACGCCGGCGGTTGCGGCTGCGGTTCACCACTCCCTTGGGCTTGTTCATGTCCGTCGTCAACGCACCAGCGCCGCTTGCAACGGAGACTGTCGTGGTTGTATCGGAGACCGACGACGGCGACGGCGAGGAAGGCGGCGACGTCGACGTCGTGGACACTTGCGGCGACACCGGCTCTGGTCCATTGCCCTGGTTGTAGTGGTACGCCGTCGTGTCTCCGTACAATTGCATCGCGCCTGGCACGTACGCGTCGTCCGGGATCATCGCGTTCATGTCGAACAGGTTGTCGCTGACACTGGTGGCTGAGAGCGGCCCGCTCATATTTGCATACGGCTGCAGCGCCTCGTGCTTCATACCCGTCGCATTGTGGACACCCGACGCCGTATCATCCAGACCGAGATCATCCATGAACACCAGCGCCTCGAACAGCGCATCCTGGTCCATGGGCATGGCCAGCGACGCCGGAAGACTCGGCGCTTCGCTGACGTGGGCCGTGGCCACGGGCTCGTGCAGGAACAGCTCGCTCTCCCACGTACTCATGCTGCCAAGGCTTGGATTCTGGACGCTCGCAGACGCCTGGAAGCTTTGCGTCGCGGCGGCGACTTGGGCCTCGAGGCTGTCAGGGCTCGGGCTGGGACGTGTGGGCAGCGCGGCGTCTCTTCTCATTTCTTCCTGACGTACCGAGTTCGGGATTGCTACTCTACCGAAGGCGATTAGTAGGTCCTGGTCGGGCATCATCACGCGGAAGAGCCTGTGTTATTTGATACAGAGACCTTCATTAGCGGATACTTTCGGCGAGACCATCAGTCTGATTGATTAAGAGTGATGGTTTCGACGGTGTGATGATGCAGAACGCGATGCTTGCGGCCAATGGAAAAGGATAAACAACAAGAGCGCGATCAACCAGGCCGATTGATTGACGGGCCGGTCATTTTGACTGATGGACTCGACTAGTCTGGTCGGGAGAGGGGTGTCGCTGCATGTGATACCGGTACATGTTGAGTCGACTGACTCGTGGCTCACTTTATGAGAACCTCGTGCTGCGAAACCCAGCGGTCTTGGGACAACCACGGCCTGCAGTACAGTCGCCCAGTGGATTCCCGAGAACTGGTGTCACATTCTGTGCTCCAGAGCAGCCGATTGTTGGTCAACCCACGTGTCGATGACGACGCAATGTGAGCGTGGCTCGCTGGAAGGCGCCTGTTCGTCGGAGAGGTCCACGAAGCCGATTCGCGGGCTCAGATCCTCAGTGGCTGAGTCTGACAAAGTGTACCCATTAAGAAACGATAGATATCTTAGAAGTGTAGGTTGCTGTTGGCCACTCCAGTGAGCTCATCCACCACGCCATGAAGTCCGCTCGAGTCCTCGCTCGAAACTGTCTAACATAGCTCTACACTAGCAAAGCAGGAGAGTCATGTCATGGCAGTTGTCATTGGTGCAACTGAGGTATATAGTCACCGTTGTGTTTTCCGGTCGAAAGAGTCCCACCACCACTGGCAAGGTGCCAGACGCGAAGCATGCATCCATTTAGAAACGTCATAGAAACGTTAGAGAAACCATAGAAATGTGATTGCAATGATGAGGTGATTGCGCTTTTGTCGCCAACACAATCAGCACCAACTGAGTCGGCCCAACATGCACGACCCATGCAAGTCGGAGAAAGATATTTGCACCATGGACACCTCCACGGACTACGCGACCCTGGACCAACGCGCTGGCAGCGAAGAGGACGTCCAGCTGCTTCAGGAGGCGCTGACCGTTATCGGAGACCATTGTTCCGACGTCTTGCTTGCGGACGCTGGCGCTGTCTCTGCCACGAGTGCCTCTCCGCTGTCGCCCGACGACTGTGAAGTCCTCGAGAGTCTTTTATGGCCAAGCGATGAGGCAGAAGACATCCTCAATGCCTCTACTTCAGATGCTGCGCAGTGGCCGGAGCTATCCGGCAGAATCGGTCAGCGGAAGCCGTCGCACACGCAGACCCGCCGGCGCCAGGAGCTGCAGAATCTTCGCGGTCTCGTTACTGAACTGGAAGGCAAGCTCAGTGCTCTCCGTAGCAGCGATAACCACGAAGTCCGCAAGGTTGAGCGCCAGGACGACTCGAATGACGTCGTCACCACGCTATGGAAGAACGTTGCAGCGAACCAGCGAGCGCAACGGCTACGAGCAGAGCAAGAAAATGCCCAGCTCAAACGTCTCCTTCGAGAGATAACTCGACACCGCAAGAGATTCGAGAAAGTCCTGCTTCGCAAACGGCCAAGCAGTGAGGTACGTTCCAGGGATTTCTCCTTTCATACCGGTCGCGTGCTCATGCAATTGTGTGGTTTTGTAGGAGATCCAGTCCACTGAATCGCAAACCAAGCGGCTCCAACGGACCGTCTTGCAGACGTGGGATCACTCTCCGATCTACGACGAGCTCCTGGCATCGTGCGCTCACTTAAACGCCAAAACCGGCCGCGTACTGTCATTGATTGGTCAAGGCCAGAAAGTTCCAATGACTCGGACGGTGGAACTGGTCGAGACACCAGAGTGTGGCATGGTCTTGCAAACCACCGAGCGGCTCATCCTTCCGTTCCACTACGAGGACACGGCGAACGTACTGTGGGGAATGTTTCACGGCGTATCTCCACAGCGAACCATTCTTCATTTCGATGTAAGTGGATTTGGCGATCGCTTCCACAGAACTCTCTCACTCAACTGATTCATTTCTACGGCAGAGCTACCACGATCGAGAGCAAGATCGTGACGCCACGAAGCTCCAGTTTAAAATGCGGCTCGAAATCGCCCACTCGACCGGCGACTTTGCCGTGAAGGCTGTGAAGCGCCGGTTTGTGGAATCACAACGAGTCGTGATCGTCTACTCTGCCCACGTTGAGCCGTTTGAGGTCTCAGCAACCAACATGGACGGGATCTCCGTGCGTGACAAGGTCTGGCACGTGGTTGAGCCACTTCCACGAAGAAAAGGCTCGTTGATTACGATCTTCTGCGCGTCGGTTCCACAGTTTGACGCGGAGATTCCTGGCCAGGAGCGCAAGGCCGGCTTGCTCACGAACTTCCTCCGCAGCACGATCCCTGTGGAGCTTGATACGTGCAACCACTTGCTCGAGAATCTATTGCTTGAGCGAAGTCTCCACCGAGATCCAGAGGCGATACGGTAGGCGTGAGTCGGGCTGCAGTACCAAGACATGCGCGCCAAGAAAGATCGATTGGCAGTTTCTATCTGTACAGTGTACTCTATAGCAATACACGTTGTTTAGCGGAAGCACTTTAGCGGAAGCACTGCATTGAAGAATGCGAGCCCCGATCTTGCGGCAAGACCCGTTGTGTACCCATTTAGAAATGGCATAGAAGCGCATCGGCCGCTTAGAAACGTACGTGCATGTCGGAAGTTGATTGCGCTTTTGTCTTGGACACAATCAACCTCCAAGACACTTCCCATGATGTGAGATTGTATTACTGTACAGTATCTTGCGGTGACACGGGAACGGCACAAAACGATGGACCCGATGGGTGCGAGGAGCCCGATGGACCCCACCATGAACTGCGAGCCCATGGATCGAAGCGCCAGTAGTTTGGAGGACGATCTGCTCTTCCAGGAGGCGCTGGCCATTATCGGAGACCTTGGCGACGACGAGTCTGAAGCGAGCGCTGAAGACGCGTCGGCGACCAATGGACCTTCGGATGCCGTCGACGAGTGTGCGATGCTAGAGGGCCTGTTGTGGCCAGGCAACGATGCGGAGGTCGCACTGGCCGCTGCAGTTTCCATCCCAGTACCCGCACGCAAGGACAAGAACGCGATGCGGACGCAGACCCGGCGTCGGGTGGAGCTGCTGCACCTGCATGAGCAAGTGAAAGATCTCGAGGACCAGCTCGCTGCTCTTCGCGCCGCAGGGAAGCAAGACAAAGCCCACAAGGAAGACGATCAAGACGAACGACTCGGCATTTCCTCAAAACTATGGATGAACGTCGCCTGGAGCCAGCACGCGCAGCGACGGCTAGCAGAACGGGAGAATGCCAAGCTGAAACAGCTTCTGCAAGACCATCTCCAAGTGCGAGAGAATCTCGAGAAAGTGCTGCGTCGCAAACGACAAAGCTCTGAGGTATGTTGTGTATGAGTTCTGACGAACAAACACTGCGGAAGAGTTCATGTATTGATTTTGTGGACTCCTCAGGTGCTCGAGATGAATGAATCGCCGGCCAAGCGACTTCATCTCACAAGCTTGCAGACGTGGGATCGCTCTCCGATCTACGATGAACTCATCGCCTCGTGCGCTCAGTTGAACGGCAACACCCCGAGTGTCTTGGCTTGCTTTAGTGGCGGATGGCGAATTCCCACGCCGCGCAAAGTGGAACTGGTCCACGGGCCTGACTTCGGCGTGATGCTGCAAACCACGGAGCAGCGCATCCTTCCATTCAACTACGAGGAGACGGCGAGCGAACTGTGGGGGCTGTTTCAAACAGTCCCCTCTCACCGCTCCATTCTTCAGTTCGATGTAAGTGGACTTGGTGGCCGCTGGATTGTTCCTCGTTGTTAAACGATCTACCGCTAGAGTTTCCATGATCCAGAGCAAGAAGTCGACACCACGAAGCTCCGATTCAGCGTGAAGGTTCAAACCGTTCATTCCAGCGGTGAGTTTGCTATCAAGGCCGTCAAGCGCCGGTACGTGGAAGCGCAGCGGGTCATCATCGTCTACTCGGCTCGCATGGAGCCGTCCGAGGTCTCAGATACGAAGATGGACGGGATCTCCGTGCGTGAAACGGCCTGGCACATCATTGAGCCAATTCCAGGCAAACGAAGTTCCATCATGACGGCATACTGCGCCTCGATCCCAGAGATTGACGCGGAGATACCCGGCCACGAGCACAAGATCGACACGCTCACCAGCTTCCTCTCCAGTGCAATCCCCGTGGAATTCGACGCGTGCAACCTCTTGCTCGAGAACCAATTGATCGAGCGCAGCCTCCACAGAGACCGACAACGCTGCGTGTTTTGAATCCATTTAGAAAGTGTAGAAGCGTTTTAGAAACGAGCGGCTGTGTGGTCTGTGGGAGTTGATGACTCTTGTCTGTAAAGCACAAACAAACGCACACAACCAGCGTCGAGTCCTCGCCATCTCGGCATTTGGCATCCCCCGCGTCTCGTGCGATCGACTAATGGACGCGGTAGCGCCGTGGGAGTCGACCAGCGCAAGCGCAGAGAGTTTCGAGGAAGATCGGCTGCTCTGTGAGGCGCTCGCGATTATCGGAGACCTTGACTGCGAGCTGGACGACTCGCCCATCAATTCCTCCCCGCAAGCCGATGCGCAGCCAAGCAGCCAGCCGAAGGTGACGGACGGTAGCAATTTGCGCGATGGCAGTCGGCTCTCAACAGACAACGGCAGTCCAGTCAACACTACGACACAGCAGATCGAGTGGCCCAAGCTACTCCATCCGACAGGTTCGACTAACGACTCTGGGAAACGGCCCAAGAAACGGCAGCGAGAGGAGCTTCTATATCTTCGTGGACTGGTGGCGGAGCTGGAAGGTCGATTAGCAGGCCTACGCAAGTCAGAACAGGAACAGCAGCGCGCCCACGATGGGGAGGCTCGCGACGAGAGTTCCAATGACGTGGCGAGAGCGTTGTGGGAGAACGTCGCCGTTCAACAGCGAGAGCAGAGACAGAAGGCTGAGGTGGAGAACATGAAGCTGAAGCGTCTGCTGCTGGACCAAATCGAACTTGGCAAGAAGCTCGAGCGTCTACTACTGCGGAAGAGACCCAACGCGGAGGTACGTTTTGCACATTGCGGCTTGAGCGATGGTCGGTGGCTCATCCACTTCTGTGTTTCGATCAGGCACTCGAGTCCAGCGCGCCCGACGCGAAGCGCCTCCACCGCAGCAACTCCCGATCTTGGAACCGCGTTCAAGTCTTTGATGAGCTCGCGGCGTCGTGTTCCGAACTGTACAGATGCACTGCTCGCGTGATGTCTCGGTTTGATCTTGGCGCTCAAGTCCGCGTTCCTCGCAAAGTGGAGCTGGTTCACGATCCCGAAGACGGACTCATCGTGCAGAACAGGGAGCGACGCGTCATTCCTTTCAATTACGAAGAGGTTGCGAGCGAGATGTGGCTGTTGTTCCCGCAAGCCTCCGCCATCATCAAGGTGCGTTTGATTGATCGGATCTCCCTCATTTGTTGGGAATGGTCTGACAGATAAGTGCCTCCAGGATGTCGACCACTGTTCCGACGAATCGTCAGAGATCAGATTCCGTTTAGTGCCGCAAGCGGGGTATTCGACCGGTGAGTTTACCGTCAAGGCCGTCAAGCGCCGCTACGAAGAAGACCAACGCACCGTCATCGTGTACTCTGCGCACCTCGAACCCTCCGCCGGCTCAGACAGCAAGATGGATGGAATTTCCATACGCCACAAGGGCTGGCATATCGTCGAGCCGCTTCCTGGTAACCCGAGAGGCTCGATGGTAACAGTGTACCACGCGTCGGTCCCAGAGATCGTGGACTCTACCCCCGCCCACGAGCGGAAGGTGGGCACGCTCACGAATTTTCTACTCAGCGCGATTTCTACGGAGCTGGAGGCGAATCACCAACTACTCGAGGATCGTTTGATGGAACGCAGTCTCCAGAGCAGCCAGAAGATCGCGTAGACAAGAGGCTCAGGTCAAGTCGACGCGGAGGGCGTGGGGAGCAGTCGAGTAGAGACGAAGTACGAGCTCATCTGGTTATGGATGTCGAACGAGCGTCGCGTATTTGGCGATTACGTTGGAGACAAACAGGCTTAGCACGGCCTATCAGCGCGTTCCCACAAGCTGATGCACAGTCGAGAAGCCAGCCACAGGCGAGTGTCAACTGCCATTTGCGCGTTGGTAGTCTGCCTCCGACACGCAGCGACCGCGGAATCGACACCACGCACAGGTTACAACAGATCCAATGGCCCGAGCTTCTCACCTGCACAGGTTCGAATGGCTCTGAGAAACGAGCAAAGAAACGACAGCGCGACGAACTTCTGTGCCTTCGCGGACTGGTGGCGGAGCTTGAAGGGCAGTTGGTCGGACTCCGTAAACCAGAAGACCAAGCGAAGCGAGGCAGCCAGAAGTGTGAAGCTCGTGGCGAGGATTGCACTCGACTGGCGGCCGCATTGTGGGAGAATGTCGCCGTCCGCCAGCGAGCGGGGAGAGAGAGAGAGATTGGAGTTGGGGAACGTGAAGCTGAGACGTCTTCTACAAGATCAAATCTACGTTGGGTAGAGCCTCAATCGCCTGCTGCTCCGTCAGCGACCAAACCTTGAGGTGAGTTTATAATTTCCATGGAGACGGGATACGATGAGGTGGTTTGCAATGACGCCAATATGGAAAGTGTGCCGTCAGGCACAAGATTTCGGGCACAACGCCTGCGTCGCAGCTCGTGGAATAGCGTCCAGCTCTTTGACAATCTCTTGTCGAAATGTGAAGAATTGTGTGCGGCCACTGATGGTTTGATACATCGCTTTGATCATCGCGTTCGAGGCTCGATTCCTCGCGAAGTGGAGCTCACTCTCGACCCGGAAGATGGACTTATCGTGCAGAGTAGGGAGCGGCATGTCGTCCCCTTCAACTATGAAGATGTCGCGAGTGAGTTGTGGCTTCTGTCCCCACAAGGGTCCAGCAGTGTTAAGGTACGATAGTCTTTCTCGGCCCTCAGAACGCGGTGCCAGCGGCTCTAACAGATGACTGCAGGACGTTGATCACGGTCGCGACGACATTTCGGAGCTTCAGTTCCGTGTGGCTCCTCAAGTAGGCCCATCGAGTGGCGATTCTATCGTCACACTCGTCAAGCGCCGCTACGTCGAGAACCCGGACCGTCATCGTGAACTCGGCGCGTTCGGAGTCTCCGTTGCCAACATGGACGGCATTTCGATCTTCCACAAAGCCAGGCAAGTTGTTGAACCGCTAGAAAACAGTCCCAGTCGAGGCTCGGTGCTCACGGTGTACCACGCGTCGGTGCTGGACGTGCGGAAGGTGGGGACCCTCACGAATTCTCTGCTCGGTGCGATATCTACGGAGCTGGAGGCGAACCAACAATCTCTCCAAAACCGGTTGATCGAACGCAGTCTCCTGAGCAGCCAGAAGATTGCCTAGACAAGAGGCTCACGTCCAGGAAGGCGATGCGGAACGTTCCTGTACCGGAACACGACCAAATTATATCTATGTGCAGCGTGAAAGGCCACCAAGTCCGCCGTGGAGACGAACAGATCCTCGAAGTCTTCTCGATCGGGATGGAACCCATTTAGAAATCTTAGTGAGTGACGTGAGCTGCGTTAGAAACGCCTGTCTCTTGATGACTCTCATCTCCACATCACAATCACAGCCTCCCACACAACTTGTGTGACACTATTTATAATACTGTAGCATCGCCGCTGCACAGTCTCTCCAGTCGGACTCATCTGGCCACCATGGACGCCACCTCGCCGTGCGAGCCCATGGGCCCCGGCGCCGTGAGCCTCGACGAAGACCTGCTGCTTCGTGACGTGCTTGCGATTATCGGAGACCTTGGCTGCGACCTGGACGATCCGCTTCTATCACCCGACGAGACGGACGAGCCGCAACCACTGGTGGATGACTGTTGCAGTCCGCTTGATGGGAGTCTGGCCTCGACGTACAGCGACGAGCAAGTCGGAAGTGCGCCTAGCTCAGGAAATGCCCAGTGGCCCACGCTGTTCAGCTCTTTAGGTTCGAACGCCACGGGTACACGCCCGAAGAGAAGACGTCGCGAGGAGCTCCTGTACCTGCGCGGACTCGTGGCCGAGCTCGAAGGAAGACTCTCCGGGCTGCGCCAACCCGAAGAGCAAGACCGAGAGCAACAGTGTGAAGCCCGCGAAGACGAATCCGAAAGGGTGGCTGCCGTGCTATGGGAAAAAGTCGCCGTGCGCCAGCGAGACCAGAGAGAAAAGGCCGAGTTGGAGAACATGAAGCTGAAGCGGATGCTGCAGGACCAGATTCAAGTCGGAAAGCGCCTCGAGCGCCTACTGCTTCGAAAGAGACCCAATGTTGCGGTACGCTTTTGTTTCCAGATTTGTCAGGCGGGCGAAATGGTTGATCATCGGGTTTTGTGACGTGCAAACAGGCAATGGAGTCTATTGCACCGCAAGCGAAACGATTCAACGGAAACAGCTCACGCGCGTGGAGTCGCGTCCAGCTCTTCGATCACCTGCTGGCGTCTTGTGCCGCTTTGTACGCGGCCACGGAGCGCGTAATGGCTCGCTTTGATCGCGGGATCCCAACCCCCGTCCCTCGGAAGGTCGAGCTCGTCCACGATCCGGAGAACGGACTGGCTGTGCAAAACGCGGAGCGACGAATCCTTCCCTTCAACCACGAAGAAGTTGCAGAAGAGATGTGGCCGTTGTTCCCCGAGGAATCCACGCTCATCCAGGTGAGTTCGCGTGTTCGACTGTCTAAAATTCCGTGTGACAAGCTCTAACGCGTGCCTCTAGGACGTCGATCACGGGTGCGACGACATTTCGGAGCTCGTGTTCCGCGTGGAGACGCAAGTGGGCCACGTCAGAGGAGATTTCATTGTCACGCTTGTGAAGCGCCGCTACGTGGAAGAGCAACGAACTGTAATCGTGTACTCGGCGTCCATCGACCCCTCGGAAGTCTCAGCTACCAAGATGGACGGCATCTCCATTCGCCACAAGGCCTGGCACGTCATCGAGCCGCTTCCGAGTAACCCGAGTCGAGGGTCTTTGATGACAGTGTACCACGTATCCGTCCCCGTGATCGCGACGTCTACGGCAGACCAAGAGCGCAAGGTCGGCACGCTCACGAATTTTTTGCTCAGCGCGATCTCCATGAAGCTCGAGGCCCACCACCAGTCTCTCGAGAATCGACTGATCGAATGCAATCTCCTGAACAGTCGAAAGAGCGCATAGAAAGAAGGATGTCGAGGCACAAAAGAGTTTTCTTGAAGCGCATTCGGTGGCGATGGATGGAAGGCACGGCATGGATGCTTGCCGTGCGACAACAGCCTGTTCACACTCGGCACTGCGACGGGAACGCGAACAGCGCTCCGATTATTGGTACGTCGAAAGAAAGTGGATGTAGAAATGCGTTTTCGTCGTCATCATCGCTTCGCATGTGGAGTGCGGCGACCACATGAAAGTGTAGAAGCGCAGAGCTGGTTACTAGTAATCCTCGTGAATCACGATACTGTGCAAGATCCAGACCGAAGAGACACTGCGAGCTGCTATTTTACAAGCACCCATCGACTGACTTGAGGCATTTAGATGAGACATACAGCGGCGTTGATGAGTCCGACGGGGCCGGCCAGTGGGTTCGGCTTCCAGCGAGGCGTCTGTATCAGCCACCAAGGTGGAGGAGGTCTCCACGTGCGCGACATGGCATGGTACATCGTGGTGCAGCACCCATGCAACCCACGCGACGACTTGCTGATGGCGATGGAGAGATAGAGGCTGATGGAACAAATCTGTTCGTCAGTGTGCAGTTTTGAAGCCATTTAGAAACCCGGTACTTGCATGGATATCTTAGAAACGCATGTCTCTTTGACACTTCGCCGATGACTCTCAGCTGCTCAGCACAATCACGTTCAGACAAGAATCGCTTTGGCAACCCGCGCGGCGGAACGAGAATGAGCGCTGATGCGCCATGGGATCCGACGAGCGAGCTTGATGAAGGGAGTCTGGAGGACGAGTTGCTGCTCTACGAGGCGCTCGCGGTTATCGGAGACCTTCCGTGCGATTTGCATGATCAGCTGATGGACTCATCGCCTCAAGTCCATGACCAGCGCGTCCAACCTCTGCTGACTGGCTCGTGTCTGGAGAGTCTGCGTCCGATATGCGCCGACAGCGAAGCCGATATCACGCCCAGCGTCAAGTGGCCGAGATTCCAGAGCTTGACTGGCTCCACGAAACGTCCCAAGAAACGAGAGCGCGCCGAGCTGATCGACCAGCGCGAACTGGTGGCCGAGCTCGAAAGCCGGCTGGCCCGACTGCGCAGGCCTCAAGGCTACGGGGCTCGTGAAGAGTCTGATCGAGTTGCGGCTGCGCTGTGGGCAAACGTCGCCGTCCACCAACGCGCACAGCGGTATGAGTCGGAGATGGAGAACACCAGGCTGAAGCGGCTTCTCGAGGACCAGATCCGAGTCGGCAAGAGCCTCGAGCGGCTATTGATGAGAGAACGACCCAACGTGCAGGTACGTACTGGACATAGTAGTGAGAAAGAGAGTAGCTGGCTCATTATCGTGCTTGTGTTCGTAGGGCCTCCAGTCCGCCGCGTCTCGTGCCAAACGCACCAGCAGCTCACGCACGTGGAGTCACGCTCAACTCGTGAATGAGCTCCTGGTATCCTGTGCAGACTTGTATGCCGCCACTGCACGCGTGATGCGTCGGTTTGACTTTGAGGCGGAAGTCATCGTACCTCGCAAAGTGCAGCTCGTTCACGATCCGGACGATGGACTCATTCTGCAGACCATGGAGCGACGGATCATTCCTTTCAACTGTGACGAGATTGCGAGCGAGATGTGGCGCATGTTCCCCCAGGCTTCCTCCAGTATCCAGGTCTGTGTGTTCGATCTGACGGTCTCAGTGTACTTCACAGTGCGAGGTCTGATGTTGTTGTTTGTCTCTAATAGGACGTTGATCATGGTGTCCGTGACGACATTTCCGAGATCCAATTCCGTGTCTTGCCGCAAGTGGGCCTTTCAACTGGCGATCTCAACGTCACGCTCGTGAAGCGCCGCTACGTTGAAGGCCGACGCACTGTTGTCGTGTTCGCGGTCCACATGGAGACTTCTGCAGCCTCAGCTTCCAACGTGGATGAGATCTCGATGCGCCACAACGCCTGGCATATCATTGAGCCGCTGCGCAGCAGTCCCAGTCGAGGTTCAGTAATGACGGTGTACCACGCATCCATCCCGGACATCGGGAAGATCGCACACGACAACGGGCAGAGGGCCGGCGCACTCACGACGTTTCTGTCTCGTGTGATCTCTACGGAGCTCGAGACGCACCACCAGTCCCTGGAGAATCGACTGATCGCACGCAGTTTGCAAAGTACCAGAGGCAGCCAGAAGGGGAAGTATTAAATAGCCAGTGTTTCAAATGATCGTCAGGCTCATGGCCCACAGGATGTGGATCTGAAATCCACTTGATTCTCTTCGTGTATCCCTTCAGAACGTGAAACGAACTGACGTCCACGGTGATTGCTTTTCTGGTGGAATGAGTTTCCACCGTAAGCAGTCCACGCACTTCGAAGAGACTGCGTGGAAGACACACCGCGGAAGCCATCGGAGCTGGAGACGCTTTCTCGCATCTGCCCCTACAAAAGACTAATGAGGCGCCGATGTCCAGAGCTGTGAGAGTCTCACTGTCTCACAGTGAGACACCGACGGCCTGAAGACGAGCACGGCGCGACCCATCAACTGACTTCTGGTCTTTAGATGAGACTTGGTGTCGATGATGAGTCGAGAAACTGAACGCATGTGTCCGGTACGGTAGGCGATTAGTTGCTCATACTGAACGCACTGTGGCTACAACGAGCGAGTCGAATCGTCGGCGCGCTTGTGCTGTTGTGGGAGAGCCACATGGCGACTGTTTGTCCCACTGCGTCTGTCTGAATGCTGCGTCTGCAGTGCACGTCTTCCTCACTTGAAGGGTACAGTGCAGACTCTGCACTGTACCCTTCAAGTGAGGAAGACGTGTCGCAGTGATGAGTCTTTTTCCACGTCCGTGATCTGCGTGCTTGCTGACTTCAAACGACGTGGTCTGGGACTTTTGGGGAGAGATTTCTCGGATGGCGTTAGAACGACACAAGGTCAAGCAACAAGCAGCAACACCAGGCCTTCCAGCAACACCGAGCAACACAAAATGCATTTTTTCTGCACAAAACTCAAAACATATGTTGCAAAATATGGGGGAGACTGGTAACATATAATATTTTACACCACGTAAGCTTGGGGCGTGCCACCCTAAATTAAGAAAATGACGTAGTCCACACCAATCAAGGAAGCATCCTCAGCTCAGTAGGTTCGGCCCAATTTTTCCAAAAGATGACACGGAATCACCTGTCCGCAATGCGAAAAGGTCTCCAACCACCCCAAGTAAAATCACATCAAAAGCTAGTCCCCAAAAACAAACGCTGCCAATGTGGTGTCCTTGTTTGAAAATATCAGTGTGTTGGGGTAGAAGATCCGGTCGCCCCACTCGCTTTTTCACCACGGTCAGGTGAAAACCGTGTTTCGTGGTGTTTATCGTTGGACTCAGAGCACACGAGAGCACCCGCAGCGGTCAATTCACAATTGAATTGCTAATCGAATCGTGTTGATTGAATTGCACCGTTGCTCTATTTGTAAATTATGGAACAATGCCGAACATTTCCCGAAAGTATGATTTGAAGACTGGGGTCTCTTGGGTGTGCTCGCCATTTCCGAATTCGACATGGAGCAGACACTTCCAGCAGTGCGCGTCCCTGAAGGACGCGCGGTCGCTTGGTCTCGCGTGCAGCATCTCCGCGACCTCAATGAACAGCTAGCGCAACTGGCACAGGCGCTGGAGGCGGCAATGGATGTTCATGCGAATCTGCACGCGCAAGTTCAAGAGGAGTTGGATGATGCCATTCAAGTAGCCCTTCCGACGGGCAGAGAACCAAGTCTAGCACGCTCGTTTGGGTTCTACTTCATGAGACTTATGAATGCGTTGAGCATGCAAGGGTGAAGGTGCGATCATAAACGGTGAATATATGTATTTGATTCTTGTGAACGTCTCGCTAGAAACTCGGCCCGTCGAAGCAGTGGAAGCAGCGAGAACGCACACCTGCGAGCATCAGGCGCTGAATACAGCAAGCAACACGCGCCAGCAACACCAAGCAACGCGCACCAGCAACACCGAGCAACGCGCACCAGCAACACCGAGCAACCCGCGCCAGCAACAAGCAGCAACACGACCGAGCAACACCGAGTAACAAGCAACACCGAGTAGCATCAAGCCGCCACGGTGTTGCTCGCGTCGAGATGGCATAGCAATCATGGAAGCCTGTACAGACATACAGTCAGTGTCACTGAGGATTGTGGTGAATAAAGGAAAAGGGATTTGCGTACCTCTTACTGTGCATGCATCAACAGTGTGCGAGGAACATGCTGGCGAAGTTTTGTCTCGATGAAGCAAACCTTTTCCAAGGTTTCAGTGGAGTGCTCGCTTCGCGTGGACGTCAGAATAAGGTGCAGGACGCGGATTCGAAGTCCTTCGAGATCCATAGGCCAGATCTTCACTACGGCTTCATCATCCTCGTCACAGAAGTCTTCTTCAACGAGCTCTTCACGTAGCTTGAACCCGTCGACTTGGATCATCACGAGAAGGAGACACAAGAAGCCGCAGTTGCAACCGTCGTCCTGCATCGGCGAGTTGATGGTCTTGGAAAGTACATCTCCAATCGATAGCTCACTGTGATCGCGCGCGTGCCACTTCTCGATAAGCTCCAGTGTAAAAGCCTCCCACACTGAGATGATTGTGACTCGGTTGACAGGCTTGTTCATAGGGTCGTAGAAGAAGACCGTCGACGTTTCCCGTTGCCAACTAAAGTCGACCACGATCACGCCCCAATGGTTCTCGTTGATGATGATGGGTTGGATGAGGAAGCGGATCGACCGGATACTGAATGGTGGGGGCTTGAACTTGATCCGCGCAACGAGAGGGTTGATGACATAAACGTCATCGCGGTGTCGAAGAGCGTGGGTCATCGCGAAGTGGAGCACGGAGCCGGAAATCCACTGTGTCTCTTCGATGCGTCCGACAATCTCGCTGAAGCTCAGACGTAAGGTCTTCGAGTGGACACCCTTGGTCTCAAACACTGTCCCTAGTGACGTCGATTTCAGCAAGCTCAGAACGGTTTCGGCAATACTCGTCACTGGTGCAAAGAGCCCCCCCACTGCCTGATCCCTGAAGAGTCTCATGAAGACTGCGTTCACCTTGATGTTGCCTGTCCATCGTTGCGCGAACTTCACAGCGTCCTGCCATTGTTGTAGGTAGTACACGCACGAATTCAGGTCACGGAGAGAGGCGAGGTATCGCCTGAACGAAAAAAAACACTGAGTTAGAGTCCTCGCTGTCATGTAACCCAGGTGTCTTCACTTACTCAGAGAAGACTTCGTCGGACAGTGGGAACCTTGCGACGTAGGCAGGTGTGGAGTCCGTGGCGATTGCATCGTTCGAGGGCTTGTCTCGGTCCCCAGCTGGATTATCACTCGCTTTCTTTCGCGCAATCGCCATCGTCGCCTTCTGTGCGGCATTGTCTGGGATCTTGAATGGGTGACTGAGTTGGGATTCTGCCAAGACCATGGTCGAAACAGTCGGCTCATACGCTGCCTGGCCTCGACGAGGGAACTTCTCCAAAACATTCTGCGCGACATCAAGTTTCGTGCTGTTCGTGATCCAGAAAAGGAGCTCACAAGCTGAGATTTCCCAGTCTTCGACTTCGTCGAGCGTCAGTCGATCAAGCTTTGCAGCTGAGCGTGCACAAAACCTTCAGACGAGTGACAAGAAAAGTAACAACACGCAAATGCACGGACGTTTCATGTTGCGGGAGACAGGTATGCGCGCCACAGTTTTCTTGGATGAAGTCGAGCCTACAAGACACAACGGTATGAGATCAGCATAGGCTAATCCAGGACCAGTAAGAAACGACTTACGGATGCGCGATTTGCCTTTCATCGGTGTTGGGAAGCGCAGATCGTTGATGTCAGTGACTTCCTCATGGGTCTTGGCAGAGCCAACTGGTATGAGACTGACGTTTCTTGGTTGCTTTCCAGCGTCTTGCGGCGAATCCATGGCGGAGTGGTCGATCGGAATGTGTGCCGTCAGACGGGATTGCGAGCTCGTTGTGTCGTCGGCATCTTGCGTCGAACGAGCGTTTTCTGTGGCCGTCGTTTTCAATGCTTCGGACCGCTGGTTATCGACCTCATGGCGAACCCGGCCATGTGCGATTGCATCACCAGCTTCGGTCAAACCAGCATCAGGGTTTAGGAGTGAAAGCAGATTGCTTAGATCCGCTGCGTCAGCCGAGTAGTCGTCGAGACCGGAGTCACCGTAGGCTTCGGCTTCGCCAAAGAGTACTGGAGGAGTGGCTGGTGCTGGTTCGGCTGGTGTTTCTGGAGGCTGGGCGACTGTCACCAGCGATCCTCGTGTGGTCGGCGTCGCCGGAGTTGAGGGCACTGGTGTCGCTCGTGTCGCCGGAGTCGGTGTCGCTCGTGTCGCTGGAGTCGGTGTCGCTGGAGTTGGCGTCGCTGGAGTTATTTCATCCATACTGGCGCAACTATCGGCTTCGTCATTGTCGGCTTCCGATTGGTACAGATCCGACAGCATACCGTCGTCATCTTCAACATCGGACTCTTCGCTTGTGTCGTTTGGGGCGTCGCCATCGCCATCTTCAACAGCCCAGCGCGCCAGGACTTGGTCGAACATTGCTGTCAATTCAGCCATTCGTGCTCCAAACTTGGTCGCTGGCGTCCTCTTGATAACATACTCCACAGGCGCAGTGGCACTCTCCAAGGCGATCTTCTTCTGGAATGGAGTGAGCACCAAGGCGTCACCCTCGAAAAGCCTCTGTGTTTTCACGTACACGATTTTCGGAGGCACTGGGAGAGCCGTACCAACACGCTCAGCAGGTGGCACCCGGGCTGACTTGGTATGAGAAGTCGACAAGGTGCCGTAGCGAATTTTCAGCAGCTGATGCGTCGCAAGGTCGAGGTCCTCAACGATGGCTGCCGCCCTGTGAATGTCCCACCTGGGATTGACGGCCTCCGGTGGTAGCTGTGTGAGGCCAAGGCCGAGCGATGCCATCGCGTAGAGGTGCTGGCACGGCATTCTTTGCGAGATGAAGAAGAAGCAGTTGCAGGTCCACGCTGCTGCGTTCGTCGTGCACATCGTCAGGTGTGTGCAAACCGAGAATACCCGCTCCCTTTGCTCTTGGAATACTGTCTTGGCCAAACCTTCCTTCGTCTTCGTCTCCTTCCTGGTCCTCACAATCTTGGATGGGAGTTCGTCAACAACCCACTGGTGCTTGTTGTCGTGAAACCAGTACCACTGCCGGATCATCTTCTTCAGGACGTACTCGCAAACCCTGACCGACACCAGGTGTAGGAACTCGGGAACACCGTTGTTCGTGCGTGAGCACTGCAGAGCGCGAGTAAGCTCGTTGACAACAACTCGGAAGATTCCAGCTTGATGTTGAATGAGCGCGCAAAAGAACTTCGGCATGCTAGTCTTCCGGTTGATGGTTTTTTTCATCTGCAGCAACAAACATGAGTTAGGTATCTCACGGCAGCAGGTCATCGTTTCATTGGCGAACCTGGTTCCAGTGTGATTCGACGCGGTTAGTTGTGGTGTTCCCACAGCTGAAAAAGCGCCCCCGCCCGACGTGACTCCACGTTGAACCAATTGCGATGGAAGTACTTGTAGATGGAAAAGCCGACGTCCTTTATAGCGAGGACAAACTCCTTGAACTGGTGTACACGCGACTCGAAAGCTGTTTCGCTTCGGCAGTAAACCAACTTCTTGAAGCGCTGCTTGATTGCCGCTTGCAGCTCAAGTGACAACGAAAACGGCTTCCCTGCCAGCGCTCGCTGGACTGCTTGCATCGCGTGGAACTGGCATAGAAAGACCTGTACACGCGATACACATTAGCCGTGTCTGTGAGAGTAGAGATGCAGCACAGACTCACCATAGCCTGTTTGAAGAGGCTCTTGATTGCCTTTCGTTCTGCGAAGTCCTTGTCGATAATGAATCCCTCGGTCTTCACCCATTCAGGATTCTCGTCCTTGAAGTACCTCAGGATGGCCTGAATTACAATCGTCGTTTCGGAGAGCGCAATGAAGTCACAGACAGGAATGCCTCGTCCGGTTGGCCCGGTAACCATCAGCGAGCCTACCACACAAAAGTGAGAAGACAAGTCCATAGCAAGACGAAGCTCACGCTCACGGACGTACCAAGATTGTAACCGAGGTTGTTTGTGTTGTAGGTCCAGTCCATCGCGAGCGTCTCCGGCCACATGCGGAAAACCTTGGCTTGAGCTTTCGTTTGCATGATCGCGCCTATGATGACTTTCTTTTCGTTGTGTAGGTAGCAGACTTTGTTTCCTTCGATGGCTGTGAACGCGTCGACGAGCTTCTTCATCTTCTCTTCCGCCTTCAGTCCACCATTCAGACCAGCTTGTATGTTGCGGACGAGTTGTGAACTCACTTCAAAACCTGGCGGTAAGTCCACGTTAGCTGCTACAAGAAATGACCAGGCCACGAGCGGTACTTGCATCACGATGTACCACATGTGGATGTTGTCAAGGCCGAAGTCTGCTTGGTGTCAACGTTGAGTTGCTCCGCGACCTCGATCGCCCTCACCACTTCTTCTCCGAACAGTTCCGCGCTGTCGATCACGGACTTGCCGGCTTTTTTAACCCTTTCGTGGTCAGAGGGCAAAAATTTCTCCCTTCTGGCTCTGTTTCAAGACCTGTGTGCAAAACAGCTCTGAAAGGGAGAAAGTTTTGCCCTTTGGAGAAAATGTCAGATATCACTTCACCGTTAGTTGTAAAAT
>JAADXN010000180.1:0-37923 GCA_023337875.1 Pythium apleroticum | reverse complement strand
TGCTGTCTGTGGCTTGCATTGACTCTGTGTAACCTTGATTGTACCCACTTTACGGAATTGTGTAACCCCGTTTTATATCCCTGTTATTCGACAGATTTAGCTTTCACGGGGGCAGGCAATTAAATCAAATCCCGCAATACCCTCTAGGATACAGGACAATGGCTGCGTGTCTTTTCACTGAATGGAGAAGCCCGTGACGTCCATTTCCAGCGTGAGCTGGAGCGCCGCCTCGAGCTCCTTCTCGCTCTTGTACAGCGGCACATCAAGCCGATTGAAGCACGTGTATGCGCGGATGAATGCACACTCGTCCTTGGGTACACAGTAGATCGTGAATGGACACAACCGCCCGTCACTTGAAGTGAGAGCCTTGAACCCTTGCACAGGAACACGTGCCGCCCCCGTGGCAAACTGCAGTAACCGGCATCGTTTCTCCATGGGCATCGCCTTGACAATGCGCCAGAACCACGTCACCACGCGTGCACACTTGGACGACTTCTTGCCCATGACGAGCGTGTTCGTTTCCCAGTCCACGATGTCGACTGTCGGCGAGCCACAGAGCATGAGCCGAAGCTCCTGGTAGTCGAAAGGTGCTAGCAAGTGGACGGGCATGACGTCGTACACGCCGCTCACCAGTGCCGCGATCTCTTCGGCGACGCTTTCGCCCAGATGCCATCGTGTATACAGTGCAATGTACTCGTGCTTGTTCGCCTCCGTCACTTTGATCCGTTCGCCGTTGGGCTTGAGCTCCACGACGCCCTGTGCCATGTCGTAGACTGTGAAGTCCAACGCATATTCATCATCTTCGTCGTCGTCCAGTGGCGTCTGCCACAGCAAGAGCATGGACCGAGCGAGCCCTTCGTCCAGCGCCTGCAGGTCGGCAAATGATACGGGGACACTGAGAATGTGCTTGAGCAGGAAGTCCGCCAGTGGCACTGGGATCAAGTGGCCTTCTAGCAGTGCCTTGCCCAGGAGCCGACCGAACGCACGGAAGTAGAGCAAGTGGTCAGCCACAGCAATCGATGCACTCGGGTGGATGGTGTACGCCAAGCCACTGCCGTCACTCCCGCTTGCACTGGCGTCGCTGCTGGTATGCACAGCCTGGAAGAGACCATTCTTTTCATTCAGAAACTCGGCCATGACGATGCTGAACCACTCCCGCACAACGCCGCCAGCGTCGACCCCGGGCTCATTGAGGAATCGCACACGTAGTGGACGATGCAGCTGCTTCTGGGAGATGCTGATCATTGCTTGAGCTGTAGAGTGGAAGAGGTCATCACGCGGCACGACGAGGGTCGCAGTGGATGCCGGGTCGTCGCTGGTCAGATTGCCCCATCGCACATGCAAGATCGACGTCGTTTCTTGCATAAACCACCGATGCTTCTCAGGAAAGGAAAGCGAACGCAGCGAATCAATCGCGAACGGGTCGAGGAACAAGTAGTCACTCTCGGCGTTGTAGTACTCCGGCCGACTCGAGCCATACACCGACGCCCCCTGTGCGCTCACAAAGTCGAGCTTACCGTGGGGATGTTCTTGCGTGATCTGGTTGTGCGTCACAAACGCCGTTTTCAGCACCACTTCGTCTGGAAGTGTCGACGCAGGCGCGTCGATTTGCTGGGTGTCAGCTTGCTCTTGCTGGGCACTGTGGTGCTCCCACACGACATTGCCTGTCGTGGAGCTCACCACTGGCTGCCATTCCTTGCGTCGCTTGAGCATTGCAAACGGTGTGCCTGAGGGAGAACGCGGAGGAAGAGACACAGCGGACGATTCAATGCTTCCCTGCGAGGCTACCAGAGACCGCGGGGACTCGGTAGTGTGAATGCTTGGCGGAGGGAACGATGCAGACGATGATGTTGGGTCCGGCGCTGATGCCGACCGGCTTCTTGATGGAGAGGCTGACGATCCAAGGAAGAACGACGGCGACAGTGATCGCGATGACGACATCGTCGTGGCCATGGAGGCAAACAGCGACGCTGGTCGAATGCTCTGCGTCTTGCTGCGTGGTGTGGCTGGCAAATCCTTTTCGTGCTTGTCGTTGCCACACAATGCGCAGTGGGTCTTCATCTCGTAGTTGGCGAAGTCGCAGTAAAAGCAGATCCAGAGCCGCAAAATCTCGTCTTCGTTCAACAAATCCTCGCGAAAGTAGCTCGGTGATCGTGTCATGGCATCAAAGGACTGGCGTTCCGAACGTCGTCGAAAGCGGCACTTCATCGACGGCGCACATACCGAGAAGAGGCTGCAAATCACGACAACCGCCAACAGAAGCACGAAAAACAGTAGCAGCAGGGTGAGTTCGAGGTTGTCGGAGGACGACTCTGGCTTGCCATTCAGTGAAGGCAGATAATCGGCCGCTGGATCATCGGGCTCGTACTCTAGCGACGCGTTGTGAAGATCTGAGTACGCTGTGATGACATCTCGCTGCGCTGTCGCTGTCGCCACCGCGCGCATCGCGATGGCAATGGCGATAGATGCACGCATAGCGGCGTTGCTTGAGAGGATCATTGACAGCGACTATGAAAAGCGACACTGCCCGCATCAAGCCTCACGATACCGCCAGCAGTGTGGGATGCTCCATTGCACGTGCGACGTGTACACACGGGAGCCGCCGGCACAACGAGCATTAGTAGCAAGCACATGCATGGATCGCATGGGCGGCATGGGAGCGATTTGATGGAGGCCGCTGTGACAGAAAGTTCCGTGACGGAAATGGCCGTGGCGACTCGTCAGTCAACTGCCACTTCAAGGGCCTCTCAAAATAGAGGGCAACCGGCCACCGAGCGTTATGGCTATCAATACGCAAAGAATGCCGCGGGAATCGTCGGAGCGTTCAAATCAATCACGCGATTGTGGGGGACTGGTGTCGGTTTGAACCGAGATTGATAGCTTGGATACCTTATCAACGTGTGATGGCATCGATACCTTCAACATGGCTTGATTGGATACTCTGGATACTGCCATGTGAGAACACACATCACACTGCGTGAACGGTGCCCACGTCATTGAGTGAGTCGATTTTTGAGATTGAAAGTAGATTACTGGGCTTTGCACTGGGCCTTGTGTTCCTTCCAGTGGGTCTTCTGGCACTTGGCGCTGCAGTAGTACTGCTGCTTGCATCGCGAGCAGCGCAGCGTCGCATTCGCTGAGCACAGCGCCGCGCTGCACACGTTCTGGATCGTTGGCTGCTGCTTGGCCTTACCCATGGCTGCCGCCAGCGCCGCCTTGGCCGTCTCGCTAGGCGTGTTGGCACCGGCATTGGCGCCTTGTCGCTTGGCGGCCTGGATCCAGTCGGCCTCGTTGTGGACCTCGGCCAAGCGGAAGTCCATGCGAATGAAGTCATCATCTATGACACCGTATAGAGGTTAAGAACATGGGCAAATCGCAGCACGAGACAGCTTGCAATACAAACGCACCGTTGTCGAAGACTCGCGCGATGAAGGCGTCACCCTTGACTTCGATTAGCTTACCACACGCCTGCGCGATCGCGGACGCGCGGATGTTGGTGGGCAGGCCCTTGGCCGTGCCCTTATCGTCCACGTACATGTTGACGCCGACGTGGCCTACAGCCTTGGTGTTGAGCAGCAGAGGCACCGAGTCCACAAGCGAGTCCATCTATGCCCACCAAATTCAATCATCCACTGTGAGAATGCTATCAATCGCTCGAAAAATGGCGTCACCATCGTCGCACCTGGAGCATCATCTGCAGCATGCCATCGTCGAGCTTGGCGCCCTCAGGCAGTTGGCTCAGAAGTTGCTTCTTGAAGATTTCCTGCTGCTCCTTCTCACTTGTCGATGCAGCCGAGCTCTGCTTGAAATGCGCGCGCAGACGATCCGTAAGGCAGCCGATCTGGGCCTCCTTGTCGTCGGGCAGCGCCACGGTCCACTCTTCGAGCTGCTTGGTCTCGTCCGTGGGCACGTACACCACGTAGAAGCTCTTGCGCGCCGTCACCTCTTCGCCAACCATTGCTATCGTCCTCGTCAATTCGAATGTTGATGGAGAGCTGCTGGCGATGAGCCACATTGGTGACCATAGGATAGTGTGGTTCACATCCATTCGGGAGACTATATTAGGTTGTGGTTAGGATTTTGAACGGAATAGAGTGGCGCGGACAGGCGTACGTAGGGGCGCGCTTCCGTTCTTTGGTCGATTTTTGGCGCCAACATCAATCACACGTCAAAGTGAAAAGCTCCCGACGCGACTACCCAGACAAAGCACCATGGCGCGCAAGGTAACCGGAGAGCTGCAGCTGATCATCGGCCCCATGTTCAGCGGCAAGAGCACGGAGCTCGTGCGCCGCATGCGCCGCTTCCAGCATGCTAAGCTGCAGTGCCTCGTGGTCAAGTCCTCACTCGACCGACGTTACAGTGTCGAGTAAGCATTGATGGATTCACTGATTGATCGACGAGCGCCTGGCTGATGACCCTGTTGCATGACTTCACATCAGGAACCTGACCACCCACGACCGTGTGATGTTCCACGCCAAGCCAGTGGACCGACTGGCCGAGGTGCGCGAGTACATGGACAAGTACGACGTCATCGGCATCGACGAGGGCCAGTTCTTCCCCGATGTGAGACCTCCAGCATCACTCACTTCTACTAAACATGACTCTGATTGATGAACTGGTATCGATGCGATTGCCGTAGCTCATCGAGTTCTGCACGGACGCCGCGGAGGCCGGCAAGGTCGTGATCGTCGCGGCGCTGGACGGCACGTTCGAGAAGAAGGTACAGACAGACGGAGTGCAGTCGCCTAGCATGGAGCGCATTCCTGACCTTGTGGGGTTTCTCGTTCTGTAGCCATTCGGTTCGGTTTGCGACCTCATCCCTATCGCCGAGCAGGTCATCAAGCTCAACGCCGTGTGCACTAACTGCGGTCGCGACGCTGGTGAGTACTAACTCGTGTACGATGGAGGCTCCCAGTGCGTGCTGACGTATTTCCTATGCGACCATCAGCGTTCACAAGACGCATTGTGGCCGACAAGTCCGTTGAGGTGAGTCGTGACTGCCTTTGAAGAGGCGTTGCATTGACGCCGCACTGACTGCCCGCGATTGTGTGTCTCAATTTGAACGATTAGCTCATCGGTGGCAGCGACCTGTACGAGCCACGGTGCCGCGCCTGCTTCCACGTGGAAGGCGCGACCGATCTGCACCAGCCAAAGCCATAGAGGATATCATGCTGTTTCTCGCGCGGCATAATGAAGCAGACGAGAAATCCAAGCGCCGTACACATCATAGAAGAAGACACGCTCGACACGAAAGAGTTTATGAATGCATGTTTAGTGTTTCTATACTCGTTATTCTGTTCAAGAGGAGCTCGCGGCAGCCCGTGCTGTGCGCGCGTCCACAACTTCTACAAACACCGCTTCCGAGCTGTCAGTTTCAGTGCGTGGTGTCTCGATCTTGGTGGCATCGTTGGGGTCGTTGGCGTCGTTGGCGGCGGTGGATGCAGTCGCTGTCTCAACACGAGGAGATGGCAGGGAAGCAGCCAAGTGCACAACTTGAAGAGGCTGCTCTTCCTCCATAAGACCCATCTCACCTCGGGCGGCTCGGCGTGCTTCCGTCTTCACCAAGTTCATCTCACGTGTACGTTCACTACTCCAGCACTTTGAGAAGAAGTGGATGACGATGACCAAACCAACGATGAGAAGCCAGTTCCACCAACCGAGTCGGTCGGTTGCGTAAGTGTATGAGCTGGAGCCGCTGCTGTAGCCACCGTAGCCATATCCGTAGCCACTCGGGGACGGGGACGAGAGCAACCACTGGCAGCCCTGAGGCTTCAGCGTCGGTACCTCGCAGTTCTGGACGCACACGCAGCCATTCTGGCCCACACAGAAGCGGCTGTCCGGAAGCACACTCGTGCTGTTGGCACGCCAAAAGTTCTTCTGCTTGCACTCTTGGCACGTGGCGTCGGACGCCGAGCAGTACGTGGCCTCACCAGCACGGAAGTGCCAGTTCTGCTCGCTCGAAAGACTTGCGGCGTTGGAAGTGAGAGCGGCGGGGAGTGCGAGGTTCTTGGAGATGGCTTGCGTGAAATCGATGCTCTCGTTGTATCCGAAGCTGTACTCGTTATCGCCCCGGTCGAGGTTGAAGATACCCTCCTTTGAACTGACGCAGATACCGAGGTCGTTGACGACGCATCCACTCATCTCCAGGCAGCTTTGGCACGAGCGGTACGTGTGGCAGCCGTACGGGCTGTTGATGGCCTTGGCCTTGATAAATGTACACGAGTCGAAGTTATTCGTGATAGACTTGAGCGGTGCTGGAGTCGTGATCGTGGTGGCCGCGGCACCAGCTTGCGACGAAGACGACGCAGCCATAGTCGGTCTATGAACTCGTTGACGATGAAGGCTACGAGGCAAATTGAGGTATGGTGAAGAAGCGCGGTGGGGTGACTCGAGCTAAAAAGTCGGAGGGCTCACGTCGTGAGTCGCGAAGCCGCTCGTGGAATGGCTCTTTAGTTATGAACTTCGCGTGGAAAGGTCAACGGGTGGCGAGTGGACACGCTGTGGGCCATCCTCCTCTGTGGCCCGTCTTTGCGTCCAAACTCACAACGATAATAGCTATCACACAAATGATCCCTCCTAGAATCGATACAACGATTTCATTTTTAGAGCTTTTGAAGACCTGTAATAAAGCATACTTGTCTCAGTATCCATGCCGAGCCCATTATCAAAAAGTGCGTGGAAACCCAGAATACGCAATTTTGATTTCGCGCATAAAACAGCGGAAACCATCCCGATGTGGGACCCATCATGGGTGGTGTGACCAACGACCCAGTGTCCACTTCGTGTTCAGCACGTCCAAGTCCGGCGGATACGACTCACCCCTTTACCGTCCTCGCCATCCAAGCGTGCGCTGCATTCAGAGCTCACTTTCCAACTCGATCCCTTCCGAAGACCATGTCCGCTCGCCGATCGTCCTCTTCGTCGGCCTCTTCGTCGTCCGACATCACCACCGCCACGGCAACTCCGGCTGCGAGTTCACTCAAGCCCGCTATCGAGCCCGGGTCTAGTTACACCAACGGCCCTAGTTTCACCTATGACTCCTGCACGTACATCGCGAAGAATCCGGCGCCCTATGAGTTTGGCAAGGGGTGCTACCTGTTCCGCTCATGCCAGAGCTGTCTGGAGACCGAAGGCTGCGTCGTCAACGATTTCGGCGTGTGTGTCGAGGCAAGACGAGGGATCTTCAACCTGAAACGCGTCCAGTACGAGTACAATTACGGCTACAACGAGAACATGAACTACCTCAAGGCAATCAACCAGAACCTCGCGCTGCCTGCCGCCGCCTCCACCAATGCCGCCGCTCTCGGCGCCGAGCAGAACTGGCACTTCCGAGCCGGTGAGGCCACGTACTGCTCGGCGTCCGACGCCACGTGCCAAGAGTGCAAGCAGAAGAACTTCTGGCGTGGCAACGACACGAGTGTGCTTCCGGACAGCCGCTTCTGTGTGGGGCAGAATGGCTGCGTCTGCATCCAGACCTGTGAGGTGCAGACTTTTGTCGATCCTAGCTGCCAGTGGGTGCTTTCGTCCGCCCCAAGTCCGAGTTACGGCGGTTCCAGCAGCTACGATTACTGGACAAAGGTTGGTCCCATCGCATGGGAGTGGGTTCTGATCGTAATCACGATCTTCCTCTCCAGCCTGTTCCTTCGCTGCTGCTCACCTGTGCGCCACCGCCAAAGAGAAGCAGCTCGGAAGGAGGCTGTTCGTGTTGTACGAGAGGAGTTGGGCGTCCCTGCAGAGACAACCGCTACGAGCAATGTCCGTCTTCGCAGTACTGGGACACCAGCGATCGTGTAGCTCGCTTTTTACATCGACACCAACCCAACAACCTGAAAAACAACCTGACGTAAGCATGTTTGCATCGAGTCTCTTTATCGATTCGTTACTGCGTTATAAGGTCAAGTCTCGCTTTTTTGGTTTGTACCACGACATAGCAGTGTTCAGATGGAGTGAAGCTGAACGTGGTTACTCTTGCGTTCGAATCCGAAACCTCCGAGTGCATGCTGCAAAGCTGGATGTGTTTCATCATTTGCAAGTGACGAATGCTCACGCAATGTCCTCATCCTCATCAGTAATGGTGAGAGACCGTGTTGTGGAACACAATTGAATGTTACTACGTGTAGTATTAGAATGATGCCATTGTTGAGCGCTACTTGGTACTACTAAGCGTTTGCAATCCGAGTCGCTGGGGCGTCGTCCACAACCTCCACAAAGTTGCTCCGCGAGTCGTTGACGTGACTGGTCTCGTCCTTGTAGGACTCCTCGTAGTCCGACTCCGACATCATGGTCTGTGACCGGACTGGCCCGTGAGCGACGGCCCGGACAACAGTCGGCTCAGGCGGCGCATCGCCCGTGATGGCTCCGATCTCCCGGCGCACAACGTACACAGCCGTCTCGCGAGCATCTTTGACGGCCTGCTTGCGCGCTCCAGCACGCCCGCAGTACTTGAGTAGCCAGTGTGTCGCCAAAATGATGACCACGATCAACAGCCAGTTCCACCAGACAAGCTTCTCCTTCGGGTGGTAGTAGTAGTAGGTGTAGTACGAGGAGCCACTTCCGTAGTTGGACGAGGACGACGACGAGAGCTTCCACTGACATCCAGGAACCTTGTACATCGGCGCTTCACAGGTCTGGATGCAGACGCAGCCATTCTGCCCCACGCAGAAGCGGCTGTCCGGAAGCACACTCGTGTCGTTGCCACGCCAGAAGTTCTTCTGCTTGCACTCTTGGCACGTGGCGTCGGACGCCGAGCAGTACGTGGCCTCGCCAGCACGGAAGTGCCAGTTCTGCTCGGCACCGAGAGCGGCGGCATTGGTGGAGGCGGCGGCAGGCAGTGCGAGGTTCTGGTTGATGCCGTTGAGGTAGTTCATCGGTGAGTAATAGTTCGTGTTGTACTGGTACGACCCGGTGTCGAGGTTGAAGAGACCTTGGTCAGCACTCACGCAGATGCCAACGTCGTTGATCACGCAGCCGTCCGTCTGTAGACAGCTCTGGCACGAGCGGTACAAGTAGCAGCCATAGCTGGAGCTTGTGTCCTTCTGCTTGACGAACGTGCATGAGCTGGGGTACACTGCTCGGTTGGTAGGGGAGCCTGACATGTCGGTCGACGTGGTAGGAGGGAGGCGGAATATTGGAATGTGAGCTGCTCGCAAAGGACTTCGCAGTGTATCTTCGTAGTCAATGGCTCAACATTGTACCGGTAAGCATCCGCGGCTCTGTATCGGAAGCGGGTGCGGAGTGGACACTGTCTAGCGGCCGTGTGCAACGGCCGTGAGTCATGCCACCCACCATGGAATTTCCGATTGGACGGGCTTTGTCCACGCTGCAACTGAGTTTTCGTACCTCTCCAGTAGAAAATAGGTTCGTCAGCTCCAAACTAAGCATATATGTGTTATTAGAGGCTCAAATCGCAACATCTTGAGTGATTCCATTCATAAAACAGTTTAGGTTATTAGTAAATATAGGGATGATAAGGTGTGACGAAATTGCTGCTACACTTTGCACCAGCGAATGATTGAGCTCAGTCCACAATCACACAATCGCTCGATTGCAAGCATGAATAGCTACTCGTTTAACAGCTATTCCTCTGTGTACGCCCCCACCACATTCAACCTCACTGAGTCGCCATACCTCCAACCGGGCGAGACATGTTCGACGCTTGCGCTTGCAGCGCCTGGGTTCCCGACGGGCTGCCGTGTCTGGCGCTCCTGTCGTAGCTGCTTGCAGAAGATCGGATGCATGGTGAACCCGATGGGTCTTTGTGCGAGCCAGAAGGACCCAATGGGCGGCTACAACCCCGGCATGGACTATCGCGTGGCCTTTGCGCAGAACGTGACGGTGACCGGAGCCTCGATCTCCGACCCGCAACTCTCCAGACGCCAGTCGTGGCAGTTTCCAGCCATTGAAACCAAGTACTGCGCCGTTGACGACGCGACGTGCGTGCAGTGCAAACAGGCAGCCTTCTATCTGCCTAGCTCTAGTGCCATCGACAGTCGGTTCTGCGTGGGCGCTGGTGGCTGTGTGTGCGTATTTAGCTGCGAATATCTCACCAGCTCAGCGTTACTCGCCGAATGCAGTGCGAGCCCCACACCTACCCCGGAATGGTCACAGATCCCACCTCAAGGCCCCTTTCTCGACTCCATTGGAGAGATGAGCGAGTCGACCAAGACGGCAATCTTTGCGATCCCCTGCATCATCGTGCTCGTGTTGACAGTGCTCGTTATCAAGTTTAACAGAAACCATCGCGCAAGACAACGACGAGGAGAGCCACGCGTGCATCGAACTCAAGCTGCGCGCCAGCTGCCGCGTTCGAATGCGATGGGCATGAGTGGCATAACACTCTCCGGTTGGAATCAGCATCGCGAGCAGCTCATCGCGAACGAAAACTTGCGGCTCGCTGGTGCCGGTGACGTGGTCACCGCCGCATATGAACAGCTCCGTTCGCCAGAGGGTCCAACCGATTCGACTCCTCCGTCCGCGCGGACTTGAGGCCGAGAACCAGTTGGAATACTAGTAGCCATGCGAGAACATTCGTCAAGATGATACCAATAGACAGGTACTGTAACAAGTACAAGTAGTATTGTGTTGACAGCGTATGATCTAGTTAGTGCACTTGGAGCTCTGTCTGACGGTCTGGTGGCTTACGTGGCAATTCCAGTCTAGAGACACGCCATGTTATGCGGAAAGTGCGCTGGGCAGCTCAGGCCATCAAATGTCCACATTTCCGAAAAGCACGAAGTTTAATATTCTGAGCTAACGTTACAGTCAATCGTGGCCAGGTCGAGTGGACCGGTGAGTAGTTCATGGGTTCGACGGCTTGCAGCATCCCAATACGTGTTTTCAGGGTGAAAATTAGCTTAAAGAAACAACGAATGAAATCATCTTGAGCAGGATATCGCAAATATGCGTTTTCCATTGTGCTTGGAGGACCAGTACGATGCTACACGACCCGCACCGCAGCGTCCATGCTACTTCTAGTCCTGCCCCCGCCTCATGCCATTCTGCCATTTGCATCGCAACCATGACGTCCGTCTACCCGCGAGCCACCACAAATATGTCGGAGACGCCGTTCCTCCAACCCTACGAGACGTGCTCCACGCTGGCGATCGCCGATGATACGGATCGGGCCATTTGTCGGCAGTGGCGCTCATGCCGGAGCTGCCTGCAGAAGACCGGCTGCATGATCAGCTCGTCCAACAAGTGCGTGGATGCGTCGGGCTACAATGCGTCTATCGACTACCGCAAGGCCTTCGCAGCCAATGTCACGCTGCCCAATGCCACGGTCGCCAACGCGCAAGGCTTGCAGGCGAGCCAGAGGTGACAGTTCAGAGCCGCAGATGCCAAGTACTGCGCTGCGGACGACGCGACCTGCACGCAGTGTATGAAGGACTCCTTCTACCGTGCGAGCGGAGACGGCATCGATAGTCGATTTTGTGTGGGCGCGGATGGCTGTGTGTGCATCTATAACTGCGAGTTCTTTGTCCAAGGCGCGTCCATCGCTGACTGCAGCTTCAACGAGTCGGTCCCTGGAAGCTCCTCAGTGACGAGTGGCAACACATCAGCACCACTTCCGAGTTCTAGCACGACGACCACGGACTCGAATGCAACTCGTGTAGACCCTGCTGTTTTGGGTACTGCAGGAGGCGCCGTGTTCCTGGCTGCGATCGCGGCTGTGTTTGTGAGGTGCAAACGCGTGAAGCGTCGACGAGAGCGGCAAGAGCAGCGCCTGCGCGAACTCCAGTCTGGTGATATGCGTCCACAGGGTTCGCGCGCTGTGGAGATCGAAGTGCAGCCTTTGTCGCTGTCCGGTTGGAACCAACCCCACGACAATCTCGTCGCCAGTGAGAACCGGAAGCTCGCAGGCGACGACGAGATCGACACCTCGATGTTCACGAAGCTAGAGTCGCCACTCCACGCAAGCAGCGAGAAGCCTCCGACGCAGACTCAGCTGTAGCAGCCAACAGCACTTTGGACGAGTGATGAGCCCAGCAAACGAGCCGAGTGGAGAGCGTGAGGACAATACTAGTGGTGCAATACATTCAGCCAATATTACGGACACTCGTGCTTCCCTGTTGGCACGGACAAGTTCCAAGTTACTGCCTCTGACGCGGCGCGGACACTTGAAGACTGGGCAGCGCGTCTCTCTGGGCTGTCGGGGCTGCACTGCCATGGGCCATCGGAGCGGCAGGCGCGGGCGGCGATGAAGGCTGTGGGGTCTCCACCATTCTCACGTACGCCGCACTGGTGTCGCCCTGTGCGCGAGGCGAGCGAATCTCGTCATCGCTGGACTCGTCCCCACTAGACTCGCTGTCATCGGTGGTACGTGTGACTTCCACACTGCCACCAGAAAGGTGTCTCTTTTCCTTCTCGATCAGATCGCGGCGGTAGGTCTCCCAGCCTGAGAGGTTCAGTGGGTTCACCCCGAGGGACTGGGCTCGGTCGTGGCGGCGCTGCCGTCTCGCCTCCTGGCGACGGCGTTGCTCTTCACGCTGTGCTCGCTCGCGAGCCTCCGCCTTCTTCCGCTGGCGGACCACAACCATCAGGAAGAGCAACGTGAACACGATCACGCCCACCATGCCGCGCCAAATGCGATCGGCGACGTTCGATTCTGTGAGATAGTACGACGGCGTCGCAGTGAACGTGGGCGAAGGCGACGGCGTCGAGGTCGCAGGGCAGTCGTTGCGCACGTACCACCGACGCTCGCACACATCCACGCACACGCAGCCATTGGCACCAACACAAAAGTGGCTGTCCGGGTACGTGTTGCGGCCGCGCCAAAAGTTCCGACGCACGCATTGCTGGCACGTCGTGTCGTCGCTGGAGCAGTACTTGGCCTTGCCTGCTTGGAACTGCCACGTTTGGATCGTGGCCAACGACGACGCGTCGGCCGTGGCGTTGGGCAGCGCGAAGCCCTCTCGGATGGCGAGCTTGTAGTCTTTCTCCGGGTCGACCGTCTCCTGCCGCTCGCTCACGCACCATCCAGCGGAGTTGATCATGCAGCCCGAGATGGTCAGGCAGCTCTGGCACGAGCGCGGCCAGCGGCAGCCCGACATGCGGTTGCGCGCGTAGTACATGCAGGTCTCGCCGACGTCCAGCGTCTGCAGTGAGGAGGCGGCGGACGACGACGAGGAGGTGGAGGAGATGCCGCCTGACGAGGACGCGGACGACGCGTTGGCCGGCGACGCGGAGCTCATAACGTGTAGCTTCTGGTCCTGGGGCTCGTGGGGGCGTTTGGAAATGGGGAAAGAAAGCGTTGGAAGAGTAGGAACAGGCTGCGCTAATCGAAACGTTCCATGTTGTGATTAGTACCACGTGCGATGACCCACGATGGTCTCAGTCTGGAAAGGAGGGCGCCGGCATGAGTCGCATCCCCCTTGGTGGATTCTTTTAGAGTGAGCTGTTCGGTTTATAGAGGTGGCGTGTTAATTGATGATCCCTGACGTTGAAGAAAATGATGTTTGCTTTTATTCAGGGGTATTAATTTGTACAGTATCTACACTCCATTCTGTCGTGATCGTGGCGTTTGCCAAGCGGCGTGGAGAACTGCGACACGGTGGTCCGCTCAGCCTGCAGCCATCGTCCGCAGTGAAGGTGTGGGCGTTTGGGATGGATAGCCAACGACCAGGAGGATGCACCGTTGGACTCTGAAGTCGGAAACCAGAGAAATGTCGGGCATGATTATGGTCAAAGTGCTACGATTGACCTCAAAGGACGGCTCGATGGCTGCGCTGCTGAAATGAGCACACAGTAGTAATACCTAGTGGACATGGACATTGGACGCCAGCCTGTGCACGACCGTGTCAATTCCACAGAGTCCTTGGATGAACGAGTCAGAGCTCAATTGTGACATCTTCGATGCCACTCAAATGAGGTCGAATGCACATGTCACTATCACGAGGAGGAGCTCAAAGGGCTCAGATCTCGAGAATCAGAGTTTCGAAAATGGAGGTGGTGGCGCTGAACGACCAGCTCCGTGAGGAGTTTGCAGGCGTCGTGAAGCATTTCCTGACAATCCGTCGAGAAGAAATTGCGCGGTGTGCAGCTAGTGGCGGAGCGGGGCTATCTGTCGCGGTGGAAGCGCTTCAATCCAAGCAGAAGACGCCGCAGGAGACCCAACCGTCGGACGCTACTAGTGCAACGAATGACAAGGCGACTGGCGCTGAGAATGCAGAGCCCACGCAGCCGCAGGCCGAGCCTGAGGCGGATGCGAAACCAACAGACGAGTTGAAACCATCGTCTGCTGCTGAGACCGCCGTGGCGTTGGATCCGGTGGCGGCAAAGGCTCTCGAGCGGACGGAGAAGTATGCTGCGCAGGCCAAGTCGATCTTGCAACGAGTGAATATGTATCAGTACACGACTCGTGCCCAGTTTGGCGAAGACGTGGCTGTTCTGTTGGAGCTAGCCGACTCGAACGATCAGAAGCTCATGCTGCGCCACTTGGTCGAGCAGCAACACGCGCTCATGACGCCACGCCCACGAGACCCGTCGGCCAAGCGGCGCAAAGTCAATGGCATTCGTGTGGACACCGTCGGCATCGCAGGGATCCAGCGCCGTACAGAGGACAGTTGGGTGTGCAACGTGAATCTGGCAGGCAACTCGTCCACGTTCGCAGAGCGGACGTCGCGAGACAAGGCCCTGGACGACTACTACACACTGCGCAAGCAGCTGCAACAGTCACCGACGGGCATGCGGGCTCTGCAGAATGAAGCCAATGCACTTTCGAAGACGCGGTCAGCGTTTGACAGTGACGTGCTGAGAGAGGCGATGAACCAGGTCAAGCAGCGGCTGCCGATCCCCAAGCACTACGACGTGGCCGGTTTCGCAGCCGCTCTCACGCCGCACCCACCGCCTCCGACGCCAGCGCAGTCGCAAGCTGCCCAGCCAGTCTCAGCGCCTGCCACCGCACCAGTGGTGGCTATGAATGGCAGTGGCAAAGACAAGGAAAAGGAGAAGGAGAAGGAGGCCAGACCCAGCCGCAAAAGAGAGGTGAGACCCCTGCCTGGGAAGTGTTGGGGTGACGGACGTGAATCGCTGATGGACTTCGTTGCGTTGTAGCTGGCCGTGGTGACGACGCTGCCTCCAGCGAGCTCCAAGACGATCACGCCGGCGGCAGCCTCACCTGCTCTTGTCAAGAGCCGCACACCGACGGACAAGGACAGCCACGTGAACAACCTGCGACTGCGGCGACTAGTGCAGATGAAGCTGTGTCGCCACTTGGAAGGCCGCGAGGTGTGCGCCCGCATGAACGAGCCGGGTGTCGAAGATAGCTGGCAGCCCACTGGCAAGCTGGAGAGAGGCAAGGTGCTGTTGTACAGCACGAAGCGGCCCGTGTCGTTCTCCGACTTCGCGGTCGAGTCGTTGAAAAAGTCGGTCGCGGCGTGCGCCCACATTTACTTGATTGAGACCCGCGAAAACATCGACTCGCACTTGCTCGTGTGCGACGAGTTCAGCGACCACGTGCGGTCGCAACTGCACGCGCGGTTCAAGGAGATCTCGGAAAAGTACGTCGAAGGCAAGCTCAAGAACTTCAAGTGAACCGTCGGGCTACACGACCATCACAGGATGGTGCATTTAACAAGCACGAGCTGTCCACAATGATGGGCGTCGGGTCATGCGGCTACATCATGGGCAAGGGGGGCGGTCAATTGGCCTCGGTATGTTGGTTTGTGGCGGATCGGCAACAATCTGAAATGATTATTGACGTGTCCTCTGTGGACTTCTGATCATGGAGACACACAAAAGTATACTTGTATTAATACTTGACCCACGCCCGCGCTAGGCCCTCAGTCCATCTACGAGCTCGTGGAAGCTCACGAGAACTTCTCGCCCGTGACCGGACACACGTCTGGTCGACCGTTCATGCAGTTGTAGTGGACGATCTTGCCGTGCGGGTACACGGCGAACATGATGTCGCCGATGCGCTTCTTGCAGGCGAAGCACGTCGTGCTGTTGTCGATCTCCACGTACTGGTTCAGCTTTTCCACACGGTCGCACTGCACTTGGAGGTTGTAGACGTTGGACAGACTCAGGCCGATGCGGGTCTCACGCACGTTGTGGGCACTGTGTGGTAGACACTGGCTGAAGTACTCGACGAGTTTGTTCAACGGCGTCGACGCAGGGATCAGAGCCAGCACGGCCTTGCCGTCCATGGTCTTGCCGTGGCGACCGAGCAACTGGAACGCGTAGTCGTTGAACGCTGCCTTCTTGGACTCCTCAGGCGGATTGAAGCAGATCTTGAGCAGCTCCAGCAGCGCGTCGTTCCGCTCCGTCTTGGTCTTGTTCTCGGCGGCCGTACCACGGCTAAAGCCGTACTTGGTCGCGTAGCTCTCCGCTCCCTTGAGGTCGTTGAGCTCCAGCACCAAGGCGCGCACAGCTTCTTCGTGGAAGCCTCCACGACCACAGAGAATCACGAGCTCGTTGTACAATGGCGTGCGCTGGATCTTGGCGATCAGTTGGCTCGCATCGTAACGCGACGACGTGGACTTGAGGAACCGCAGTAACCGCTTCCGTGCGTCGCCCAGCGCGCCAGGCTCCTTACCCGGCGAGGATTTGGACGGCGCCTCGCCGGCGTTGACGAGCTTGAGCACTTCGTCGATGTATTCAATCGCCAGACGCGTGTGGGTCGGGTCTTCGCCCTGCGGGACGCTGCTAGAGGCGCTGGTGTTGTCGGCGTCGCCGTCGCCCGCCAGGAAGTTACTGTAGCTGTCGTTCACGTCGTTCACACCGTTGTTCGACAGACTGTTGCGGCCTCCGCTGGGCGTTGTGAGCTGGTCGCGCTCGCTCTTGACCAGCGTCTCCAAGTACTTTTGCACGATCGCCGGGTCGTCCGAGTGCTTCTTGAGGTGCTCCAGCACATCGTTGGACGGCAGCTTGACGCGCCGCTCCGTGAAAATACGCAGCGCGTTCTTCACGTCCGTTGCACGCATGATCCAAATCGACTGTTCAAACACCAACGCTTCTTGGCCTTCCGGCACAGTGATCAGAATGTCAATGGCAGCGTCCACTGGCTTCTTCGGTGTGCTCGACTGCTTGATCTTGCCTGCATGCAGCTGCGCGTACAGCTCCACGGCTTCGCGGTGACGGCCTTGGATCAACAGCAGCTGGCCAAGCTCGTAGTGCATCTTGTGCTTTTCCAGCAGCGCCTGGCACGTGTCCAGCTCGAGGCTGCAGCCGTCGGTCTCGTTGCTATTGTCCTCGATGAGCACGAGCAGCTCCTTCTGCTTGTTGAACTTGACGTACAGTCGGAAGAGCGCCGTGTCGATGGCTTCGGCACGACGAGCGTCCTTCGGCGCACTGCTCGACGCACTCGACGCCGAGCGAGCTCGCGACTGCGCACGACCGCGGTTCTGCGAGGCCTTCTCACGCACGTAGCTCTTGTACTTGTCCAAAAATTTCATCAGCGCCTTGGTCGCGGCCTGCACGAGATCCTGAGGGTCTGCGCGCGCGATCTCACTCGCCAAGTTGGTGCTCTGGTTGTCCAGCACCTCGTGGATCACGGCGGTGATGTCAGGCGACACGCTCGCACCACGCGGCAGGACCTCTGGCTTGAGGATCGACGGCTCGTACGCAAACGACGCACACTGGTACTCCGGGAAGAACGCAATGAACTCGCACGGTTCGACAGCCGAGCGGAACATGTAGTCGGCCGCCGAGTCAAACTCGAGTCGCCGCAGCAGCGCCACGGTCGCCTGTCGCTGGAAGCGCTTGGTCTTGCTCTTCTGCTTGTCGGATGAGAGTCCGGCGATCGACTTCTTGACGATGTCTTGGGCCTCTTGGATCTTGCCTCGGTCCAGCAGCTCGCCGATCTGCTGGTCCATGGGCATCTGCTCGACCTTCATCACCGACGACTTGGAGCCGCTTTCCCGAATGCCGACCACGACGACGTTCTCCGAGTCTCCGCTCGGTCGCGGCTCCATGTCGAACTTCATGCCGTTGCTGAAGATGGCGCACACGCGGTTGATCGGCAGCATCTGCACGAACGAGTTGTCGGTCGCGTTGATGATCTCAATGCCCACGCGCGGGATGTAGCCGATGATGTACGGCGACGTGAACTCGACCGACGAGGGCGACTGCGACCAGTTGATCGAGTTCTTGGGCAGCGGGTCGCCGTTGAGTCCTACAAACACACCGACCTTATCCATGACCGTGATCAGCGCCTCCTCGTTCGGCAGCAGCTTGACGACCGGGAAGGCCTGCGAGCTCTGGATACCAGGGGAGTTCACGGGCTGCGACTCGCCGCCCTTGTCGTTCAGGATGAAGTAGTCGTTGCGGTAGCCCACGAGCACCTTGTTCCTGTACCACGACATGGTCTCGGGCACGTCCTGCGTCGGAAACTCGCGCAGGTACTGGTACGTCTTGTCCGAGCTGTGGTACTGGTAGATCATGATGGCCTTGCGGTCGAGCAGGGCGACGCCCAGACGGAAGTGCGGCGGGCCACGCTGGTTGATGCAGCACACTTTCACGCGGTGCGCGTTGGCGTTGGAGAAATCGAAGTCCAGCGGCTTGAGGTCGGTCGCGCCGTGGGCCGACAGTTCGCCATTGGCCACCACGATGACCATGCGGATATGCGGCACAGCGATGAGCTGCTCCACGGGGCGGCCGTGCGCGAACTGGTAGAACGTGGACGGGTTCGTGCTCGGGCCCTTGCGTGTGTCGAACATGACGAGTCGGCCGTCGCTCGAGCCGATCACGACGCGCGACGAGTAGTGCGTGAGGCATTCGATCTTGCCGTCGAAGCCGGCGACGAGCGGCGTCGTGCGGAACACGGCGCGCTGGTCGCTCGCGTCGCTCTCGGACGCCATGGCCGTCGCAGTTCGATCTCCCAGGCCGCTTGACGGAGGTGGTGAAGCTCCAATTGGGAGAACGTTGAGCTCTTCATTGAGCAGCTCAGGGGGAATCGAACCTGAATAGTGGACTCTCTATCAAACTCGATACAAGAATGGGGGAATTCGTGTCGCAGTAGTGTGGTCCACGCTAGCAGGTAGGTGCTTCAACAAAAGCTAAGCTAATTTCGAGAAACACTCGATGTGCTAGTTCACGAACTCGTCGCAAACTCCAGCGCCATCGTCGCCGACGGCCGCAGCGCACCTCCCAACGCGGTATGGACGTACTGGGCTCGCAGTTTGATCTGGTATCGAGTGTGTTTGTCGAAAGGAATGGACGGCGTAAAGATCAGCCGCCTGCGTTCACGCGAGAATTCGGTGAGACCTTGGACACCGCACCGCAGAGTCGCGTTCGTGACTTTGAGAGCGTGCTGCGTGTCGACGAAGACCACGTGAAGACCAAAACAAACTGTGATGCTGGTCGGAAAAGACGAGCTTGAGGTGAATCGCTGCTGGTCTGTCGGGAAGATACTTCGAATGTGAATCGCCAGCGTGTCGCGTTCGCGGAGCTTTTGCAGAGCACTGTGGGTGGCCTCGGAATGGAGCTCTTTGGCTACGAGTTCCTCCCAGTCTTGGACGGGCATGCAGCTGATCACGTTCACAGGCACGAGTCGCTGGATCATGGCGGCAAACTCTCGCGACACTTCGGTGGTATTAGCGCCGTTGTTGGTGGACGTGACGAGTTGGCTCGTGACCAGCAGGACGTATTCACGGAGCTGCCGCAGAGAGTGGCGTTCGGCTTCAAGCGAGTGTGAGCTGGCTTCATCGGTCTCAAGAGCTGATGCAAGTTCTTGTGATCCTTGGAGGGGCAGAGCTTCGTCGTGAAGAAGACGCAGCAGACGCGATGTCAGCATTTGCAGGTCTGCCTCATGCCATTCCTCCAGCAAAAACCTGCAGACAGTCGCATCAAGTGAGAACTGAGGTTGAGTGTGGGGAAAGCGTAGCCAACAGACTGACCTTCCAAGCCACCCAGGCGACGAAAAATGAAGCACTATCTCGAACAAATCCTACAACAACATCAAGCGCCAGTGAGTTTGCCAGTACGGACGACATCCGATAGAGTCAGCCGTTGTACCTTCAGAATCGAGTGAAGAGCAGTGATAACCGCCGCGTATTCGTTTGGGAAAGAGTCCAGTTCTGGAACCAATCGGCGGACCAAACGCAGTCGCGTCCACGTGTGAATGAGAAACTTGGGACGCAAGTAGATGCGTTCGTGGATTCGCTGGTCCACTCGATCGATGGCTAGGACGAGCAGAGCGACCTCTCGATGGGCTGCTCGCACTCGCTCGCGGTGGCGTTCAAGGTGCTGGCAGATGGAGTGAAGGCCTCGCTCGACACCAACGAACTCGACGAAGTTCGGACACTTGGCGTATACCGTCTCCAGCAAGACCTGCAAGCGTTCGACTGACTCGTGGCTCTGTTGCGACGCGTCAAGCGATGGAGGGAGTGTTAGCGCGCGGCGCAGTCCGCGAGGCACCAGATTCTCCTCGTCATCGTCATCCATACTGGTGGCTGTCGTCTCTGCAGTGTCAATGCGGTCTTGGTCCGAGGGAGGCTCGAGAAGCATGGGCTCGCTGAAGTCGCCTAGTGCATCAAGGCTGCACTGCACGACACGAAACACACCAGCGAAAGCGTCGCAGGCAATCACTGTGTAAGGGTCAACGCCAGCGTGGACCGCCTTGTACATACCGAGCAAGATCTCCGATTTTGTTCTACAATAGGCAGAGAGAACGGTCAGCTTGCAAAAGAGCGTCCTAGAGGAATTTCAGAGGAGCGCACGCACTTGTCGAACCACCACGTGCGGTCGTAGCGTTGCCAGAACGACTCGGAGAAGCGCGCGAGCTCCAGCAGGTAGAAGTACGGCGTGAACTCACGCTCCATTTCGTGGAGTTCGTCGAATAACGTGGTCGTTGGCCCGGATGGCGGTGCGTACGCCAGAGCAAGTTGGTTTGGTCGACGCTGATGCAGACGAGGCCGAGTGGGAACTGTCGGAGCGTCGTGGAGAACGGGGATGAGGATATGCCACTGCTTCTCCGACAGCAACTGACCGTCGGGTTTGCTGGAGCGTGTTCCATTGCGGCTCATGCTGCTGCGCTTCACAGAAGGATACGCGCTCTGCTTGATTACTGAGACCTCCATCTCCAGTACTTTGAACACGTTGACACTCGTGCCGTCCGAGTCCTTTGAAAGCAATGCCATCTGCGGGTCGAGTGCGAGATCGTGGATCAAAACGACAAGCTCGCGGCGAACGCAAGCCACCCCCGCCGTCTGCTGCACGGCTTCGTCCAGATTCACGCCACGCCACGTGTACGAGATGCTGACTTTGTGGCCAAGACGGACATGGAGCACGTGATTCGCCCGCAGTTGTACAGCCAGAGCACCCAACTTCCAATGACGGTGTCCAGATTCAGCCTTTCGCATCTCGAGCTCTTGGCTTATTTGATCGATGCAGTCCGGACGGTTGAGCGCCAGCCAAATTGACAGTGCAAGGCTTCCGCCGTTGGCGCTGGCTCTTTGATGCGCCGTTGAGATGTGACTCGGATGAAGTACAAAGACTAGAACTTCCTCGAGCGGCGGCTCGTTCTCTTTGTTCACAGCCGAAAGACTTCGCGTGATCACGGCAAACCGTCCGAAGCGCGAGATTTCGAAGGAGACGACTCCTTTGTCAGAGGTTTCCAGCACACACGCGCGATCCACTTCCTTGTACGACTTTGCCTTTGATCCCGACGAAGTCGTTGTCGTTGCGCCATCAACTGGCAGTTCAATCGCAATCAGCTCATGCATCGTGTCGTTTTCGAAACTCCAGCAGTGCGGAATGGAGAGGATTGCTGGCTGCGCGAGATCAGGGACCGAGTAAGGCAGCACCTCAATGACCAACGAAGCGAGCTTCTCGCTCCGAGTCGACTGGAAGTGAACGTTGCCTTCATCTGCTGGTCGGACCACGACCTCCATCCCGACGCTGTCGGATACGTCCACGCCATTGGCATCAAACGAGCGGAAGCACTTCGGTGGAAGCAGCAAGAGACAGCCCTCCATGGTGCGAGTCGGCGAGATCGCGCAATGCACGACATGGCCACGCGAGGCAGCAACATGGTGGACGATATCTGCTTCTCGAAGAGCCTCGCGATCTCTCTTGGTCAGCAGGAAGCGCAAGGATGGGTCCGGTCCGTGGCGATCGTCCACAACGACGAGCTGCATGACTGTCGATGTCAAGCGTCCTTTCCAGTTGGAGACTTCGCAGTGGTAGGTGCCTTCGTTGTGTGGTTGGACACACTGCGAGACGAAGAGCGACGACTGCGTGGCACCGACGATCGGCTCGTTGTCAGCATACCACTGGTAGCTGAGCGGCTCGCCACGCGCTTTGATTGATAGCTGCAAGAACGAGTCGAGCGGTGCATGGCGGATGACTGGCAGGTCGTCCTTGATCATCGGCACACCGTAGTACCCCCACTTGTCGATGAACTCGCGCCACACAACCTCCATAGCGTCCATGACTGCAATCGGGTCGGTCTTCTGCCGCAATATCTGGAGACAAAACGCGTGGGGAAAGTTGGGGACGCCAGCAAAATGCTGCTCAACCATCCGTGCGCAGAGCTACGACAGCCGGATCATGAGATACAAATGGCCAATGTGGAAATCCAGAGTTGTCACTAACGTACGCGGCGAGCGCTTTCGAAGTGGCGGTCTCGACGCAGTTCATCGAGAGACTGGAGAGCCGAACGAGCCAACTCGACGGCGATGACCATGATGATTTCTTGCGGACACGCGTGTTGCAGGGCGTGTGTCATGAGGCATTGGCCCTGCGATCACATCATGGTCAAAAGATTGCGATCTATATCCTGGAGATGATCTCACGAGTCTCACCTGAGCATCTTTCCTCAGCAGCGCCTTCTCGCTCTTCGCCACCAGCCACGAGAGTTGATCATGGTCCTCCCATTTCTGTTCCAGCGCGTGGTGGAGAGCCACGCGTTGATTGTTGTCCAGCATCTCTGGAGATGTTGGAGACAGCTCTACAACCTGACGAGCCCACGCGAATCGCCGCCTTCGGGTCTCCGGAACCCCACCGCTGATAAACGATACCACCGCATGAAGAGATAAGTCGTTCTGATTCAATATTAAGAGCAACTTGTTAGCTGGCATCGGTCTCTCGGCGCGAACAGAACACTAGTGGTGCAGTGACAGTGAGATACCGGTTCTCACCTCAAAGAACTCGATCTCGAGCAGCTCTTTCACTGTCAGTTTGACGAACCGGCGCTTCTTGTGCAGTGCCGCGAACCGCCATCCACGTAAACACGTCCACAGCTGCAGCTCTCGCTGCTTGGTACTAAACAAACGCCACCAGAGACTGCCATTCCCATCGTCCTGCAGCTCTTCGGGTTCCGCCATTTCGTTGGCGGCGCTTCAAGATCTGGCGCGAAATCTGAGCTAAGTCAGAACGTATCAGACCCCAAAGCTGATAAAACCTGTGTAATTGCGTATGCAATTACAAAGGGAGCTTTTCAAATTCCAGCAACTCGCACATCAAAAGACGAAAATGGCGGCAGAAGACGTGGAGATGGAGCCAAGGTTCGGCGTGAACGCAGAGCTCTGCAGGGCATCGCAGGCTCGCAAATTCATCGATTCTTTCTAACGTAGCTGATGCTCCTCCCAGCGCCAGTCAGGGCGATTTCCAGAAGCTCTATGCCAGCAAAGTTGTCACGCAGTTCGGCGCCACCCAGTATGCGGAAGTGACGACACTCCAGGTTGGCTAGTCATGCGGTTCCGCTTTCGTCTGTACATGTCTACTAATCCAAATGATGAATGTCTATGCTGTGGATGTGTAGGAGAAGCTCGTGGAGCTCCAGAGCGAGTACATCGAGAAGCAAGTGACGCAGAATGTGATGGAGAAGCTGATCCAAGTGGATGGCGACGACGACATCAACATCCGATTGAACTCGCAAGAGCGCATCCAGGCCGAGTACCGGAAGCGCCGTGCCGAGATGGACGCTGTCGTGACGGAGAGGCGCCTGCATATCGCCAAGATTGGCGAGTTGGTCGACGAGATCGAGCGAGGTACTATTGACGGAACATTCATCTTGAAATCTGCTTAGATAGTAAGGCATGATGCTGGTTGCAGAAAAGGAAAACGTCGCCAAGCGTGAGCAAAGCCGTCCAGAGTTTGAGTCGGAGTTGGAAACGCTCAAGGCCGAGTGGAAAGAGCTGCAGAAGCGCAATGCGCAGCGCAAGGCGGCGATCCAAATGGCGACAGGTATGATGATCAACAACGAAGACGACTGCAACCGTATCCTCGAGAGCCAGACTCAAGACATCCAAGAGCTCCATGAGAAGCAGAACCGACTCGAAGAAAAGAAAGTGGATCTCTCGACGCGCGTCAAGCAGACCACCGAGACCATCGCGGCGCTCGAGAAGCAGGTACGGTTCCACTGTAGCTCGTCGGTCTGGAGTTGCATTGAGCTGATCGAAGAATACGTGCAGAATGTTATTCGTAGCCGCGACCTGCAAACGAAGCAACGCGAAGAGGAGTGCGCTTCCCTCGAGCACATGAAGCAATGGTACCATGCTCGCTTTCCTGTGTACTTCCTATGACGACAAGACAACACTGACGCCTTTCTCACAGGTACCAGAGCATGAACCAGCTTCTGTCGTCGCTAACAGGCATCGATATCACGCAGATCACCGACGAATTCATGGAGATCTCCGTGTTCAAGAGCCACACTGTGCGGCTTTTTTTCGATCCGCAGTCGACGCAGCTTCGTCGCGTTGAGGTGGGTGGAGCTGCTCGTAGTGGGTGGGCGGAGAGGAGGATGGAACTAATGAGCCTCGTATCGTGCCAGTTTACTGACGGACCCGACGCAAGCGACCTCGCCGAGATCGCCATCCGCACAAACAACGTGCGGCTTCTTGTCCTCGAGTACTGCGATCGCATCCAGCAGTCGCGCAAGGCCACACCCGCCTCCATCTAAGTCGGCATTCATGTACATCCATCTTCACGACGGATCTGCTGTGCGGTGTTTAATGTGTCGCCGACTCCACGCGTGAACGCGGGCAACAAACTTTCACGCCGTCGATTCCTGTTGACAAATACACACGATACCAGATCAAATTGTAAACTCAGGGCGTACACATCGCCTCGAGTGGTGTGCTGCAACCCTTGGCGGTGACGACGTGTGATCTTGCGGAGAGTTCGTAGACGCAAAGCTCGGTTTCATTTTGTGCGAGGGTTACAACACCAGAACCAAGCGGCTATCAGAATCCCTTCCAGCCGTTTGCAGTCGCGATGGCGAATCGTGAATGCCAGTCTTTGCAGCCATACTCGTCGACACACGGGTTTCCGTAAATACACGAACAGCTCTCGAAGCCACGGCCGTCGTCTTTCTTTTCTTTGTCGCTCTTGACGGCTGGTGCCCACTTGGCCTTCGTAGCTTCTTGGTCTCTCCTCAGCTGGTCCTCTTCTTGCTCCACAACGACGTAATAGATCTGGTCTTTGACGAGGTCATGGTATACTCCACGAGGCTCTTCAGGCACGAGGCTGTCGAAGATACCGCTGTTCTCCCGGTTGAAACACTCAGAATTGGGGTGGAGTGAGAGGTGGACAAGACAATTGGGCATGACGAAGGACAGGCAGTAAACGTCGTCGATCGCGGCTTGCGTGGTTGATCCGTCCACGATGGCGAACATCTCGTCGTACTGTTCGTAGATGAGCTGGACCATCCCGTTCCCATTCTCCTTGCGGATGCGCTCTGCCTCTGCTTTCGCTGCCGCTTCAGCAGCGGCGGCATCAGCAACAGCTTGCGCAGCTGCCGCGTCGTTCTCGGTGGATTGTGATGGTTCAGCCTCCGTCGGGCTACTCGAAGCAGCTTCAGCGGATGCCTCTTCTGGGGCAGCGGCACCGTCTGTGGCGAGAGGCACGCTCTCACTCGTCTCCTGCAAACGAATAGCCATCGTCAATCTTTCCAATATGCCCGGTTGCAAAACCCATTTGGCCACACAACATTACAGAATTTAGAGTCTCGGATGGGGTCTTGACGGTTTTGCTTCCTCGATGAGGGCTCGGACTGGACGGCGCCTTCGCCTTCGTGGGCGAAGTCGGCGTTGAGGCCTTTGATAATGAGCCATTGGGAAGTGCTGTCGGCGTCGCCTCACTCTTACTCAATTTCTTTGACGGAGATACTGGCGCGCCACCGATTGAAGGCAACTTCACGGTTTCCTTCTCCTACATCAAGCAATCGACGTCAGTGTGTGGGTGTCAGCAGCGACTGTGCGGGCCGTCCTTACCGCAGGCTTTCCTGCTGCAGTAGTCGACTTGCCTTTCGTCGGCGATGCGATCAACGGCGCCTTGACGTCTGCCTAGACATCGCAGGGCGAACGGTCAAGATCCTCCGACGATGGGGTGGAGATACGCATCATCTTCGTACCTTTCCCTTTCCTGAAGGCTTCTTTGTTGCGTCGGGCATTCCTCGCTCGTGGCAATCAGCTCTGCAACTCAGCTCAACTCCACCACCACGATGCACCCGGACAAAAATACCAGCGAGACTCAAAACGCACACATGCATCCGTACCAAACACAAACAAACGCGCTGTTACCAGCTCGTTACGAATTCCGCTAACTCGCCGAGGTATCCGCGCCATCTTCATACCTGATCACCCGAACTGCTTAGTGCAGTTGTGCGAAATCTTCGATGCGGCCGACGAGTCCTTCAACTGTGAAAGTTTCGGCATTCTCCAAGTGGCCGTCGTGGTTCAGCGCGTGGACGACCTTGACCACCTCTTCCTTCGGCAGATCTAAGAGACTCTCGATCAAATCACCGTCAATGAAGTTGCGCGTTTCTGAAGCCGTGCGGCGGTTCTCGAAAGTTCGCCACTCCTTGTGAGACAGTCCTCCAACACCGCGAACGACCTTGTTCAATGCGTTCTGCACGCGCACGAGCCACGTGTACTGCTCCTTGGTGATCGACAAGATGACGCCGATCATGCCGCTGACCGTACCGAAGAGCATCGATCGGCTTTGAGGAACGAGCGCGGGAGTGATGCTTGTAGAACTCGACTCTTGAATGTCCACCATGTCGGATGCCGAGGCCGCCGACTGGGTGCCTTGGTTGTTCTGCATCACAAGCGATCCGTAGCGGAAGCGGTTGACAAACTCGCCGAGGTGGTACTCTCCAACTGTCTCTAGGCGACCTCGCTCTTCGTCGGAGGCAGCGCCGCTGTTGCGTTGCACTGTGAAGAGGTTGAAATCCGTCTCGCTGCCGATGTATGTGTCGTCATCGATGATGCCGACGGCGGTCATCCAGTTCGAGTTCAAATCCTTCGCGATTTCTTCGATGCTTCCGTCGAGCTGCTTGTAGTTCAGAAGGGAGATGGACTTCATCAGGTCGCCGACAACGACGAAGTCGCCGCGCGACTCCAAGTACAGCACGAGCGTGTGTCCATGGTGGCCACACTCGGAGACCAGTTCCTTCTCGTTCTCGGCGTTTTCACTCCACTTGTAGAGCTGAGTCTTGCTGTTGACACCCACCAGGACCTTGCCGTTGAAAGCGTTCAGACAGTAAACCGCGCCCTTGACTTCTCGCTCAGTGATCAGCTGCAGCGATCGCTCTCCGAGGTTTCCCGAAACCGAAAAGACGAGGATACGGCCCTTGTGAGGTTCGGCTTCGTCTTGTCGCACGTACGCAGTGCCGACGACAAAGTAGCTGGCACTAGACGAATCTCCAGCAAACGAGCAGCTCAAGATCGAGCACGGCGACTCGAGTGGGTCGAGCTTGAACGAATGCAGCAACTCGAACGTCTGGTCGTCGAAGAGGCGAACGAATCCGTGCTCCACCTCATCACCATTATCTTCGATGGTGAACTTGACCGTCAGCACACCCAAAGTGTGGGACTGGCCGCAGTGAGCGATGCGTCTTGCCCACTCGTTCAGAGGGAATGTCTGGATGTGCAGTTTCTGGATGTCGTCGACAGTTCCGATCGTCAACTCTTCTTCGGACGCCAGAGCGAGGCATTCTGGGAAGGATTCCGAGTGGAACGGACACATCACGTTGACTTCCTTCGTGTTCACGTTCGAGAAGAGCAGCTTGTGGTTGTTGGAGTAGATCACGGTTGGTCGGTCGCACGCGGCAAACACGTGGTTCGTGTCCTTCGAACGGAAGGTAGACAGAGATATTGGCTGCGATCCCAGCGATACGCGCTTGCGGTTGCTGAGCTTGCCCGTACGAGCCTCGATGTGGAAGTTCACGAGGCTGCCGTCACCTAGGCCAACGAGCAGATAATCTTCGCCGTCGATAGTGCTGCACAATACGGAACGTGGTAGGAGGTCGTTTCCAAGTGGCTCCTGGCCAAGCGACGTCAGAGTCGGTAGTTCCAGCACACACACCGAGAAGTTGGTCCACAATCCCACCACACACATCGAAGATCGCAATGCGGTAGTCTCCCAGTGCTTGTCGCTTGGCCCCGACATGTGCACGTCGTTATCGTTGGAGCCACTGTTGGCCAGAGGCGTCACATCCACGCACGCGATTTCGTAGTCCATCTTGACCTGCGCCTTCTGCACCAACTGCTGGTTCTCGACCTCAAGGTATGTTAGCTGGCCACCCGACGTCGCGATCAGCACTTGAGTTGGGTTCGCCGACGCGACAGTGATTCGGGCTCCTCCTGACGGGGACCACGACGAGCTGAGAGCGAAGGATTGCGAGTTGATCACACGGACCTCGGTTTCGGTGACCTGGAGCCACGCGTTTCCGACCAAGTTCCGGCAGTACAGTGTCTTGACGTTGGCGAACGCAGGAATCTCACGCTCTTCCATCTCGTCGTCCTCGCCGATTGCCAGAATACGGATCTCGCTCACGTAACTCTGCAATAAATACCGGTCGTGCTCGCTTTCGAAGGTCTCCCGCAGTGCCCACATGCCCTTGATACCCGGAAGCTCCGTCGACGCTTGCTCGTTGATGCCGATGCCGTTGCGGATCACCCGCAGTGAGCCGTCCTTGTCAGCACCGCTGCACGTGACGATCTGGCCTTGGCCCTGGCGGTCCAGATCCATGACGCAAAAGTCGGTGATAGGGCCGATGTTGGTGTACGAGTCCAGCACCGTGACGTACGATCCGTTCTCATCGCACTCAGGGTTCAGCTTGATAAGCTGCGAGTCACCAAACGAGCTGCCGACAAACACGACGCCGTTGTCAAGGTACGACAGACACGATGCGACGCTCGTTTCTCCCAGCACCTCCAGGAACAGGCCCGTGACAGTTGATCCGTCGTGCTGCAGCGACACAACCGAGAGCAGACCGTACTGGTCGGCCAGCAAGAACCGCGAGCCTTCCTTGTCCACCGTGCCGTACACCTGGATCACCGTGCTCTGCATGGGGATGACGTGGAAGACGCTGCCGTTGAGGTACACGATGGTCTGGTCCGAGACAACGAGCACACCGCCAAACGGCGACGGCACGGGCACGAGCAGGCTCGACCCGTTGGCGACATTGTTGTGTTTCCACGGGCCTTCGGCGAAGTCCTTCTCCTTGAGCAGGATCTGGTACGTCTTCACGTGGCGCGCGTTCTTGCAGTCTTCGTACAGCACGCAAATCGTGGGCTTGGCGAATCCGTACAGAAACTTGATGTCGATCACGCGCAGCTCGTCCAGACGGATGTTGAACATGTCCTTGAGCGCGCCCTTGGCGCTGTCCACGGGGATGACCTTGAAGTATCCTTCGTACAGGTTCATGCCGATCACGCGGCCCTCCGGATCCACGTTGCCGCTGGTCACGATCTCGCTGCTGCGGCCAATTGAGTCGCGGATGTTGCCGTGGGCCTTGGTCACGATCTGCTTCGTCACGGGGTCGTACGCGAGTACGCAGAACTGGAAGCGCTGCGTGACCACGAACAGCCAGTCGAGCGGCTCATTCGCTGCCCGGAACGCCTCGAAGATCACGATGCGGCCGTAGAGATTCACGTCGTGGATGGGGAAGAGTCCGTCGGGGGTGATCGCATGGATCTCGAACCGCGTGGACTTGGCCAGCAGCAGATTGCGGTCGTTTGGACCCGTGAAATTCGCCGTGAGCGAGTGCGTCACGCTCGTGGGCTTCTGCGCCGTCGCCACGTACTGGTACGCCATCGTGGAGCTCGCTACGTGCGTGGAGAGAGCCGCGGAAGATGCCGCTGTGTTCAATGCGCTTCGCTGGGTTTCCGCGCGCGATTTGTCCAGATGGAGGATGGAAATCCAAGGAAAATCTATGCGATTCAAATTTGAATTGGACAGCGACCAAACTAGAAAAAGAAAGGCGATCTAGATTGACTTCGAGGCCGACGCAAATTGAGGAACATGGATATACCGTAAATTGCAGATGCAAAATTACGGTATTATTGGATTAGCGGGGTTTCTTGCGTCGTGAGCTTTCGGCGCCCACACACCAACTTCGTACCTCAAGACTCTTCTCACGCGCATAATTGAGCGCCTCATTTGGTTTCGACTGGTCGGTGAAGACGGCCGTGGTCTCGACACGGTTCAATCCGCGCCGTTTGCGTCCCAGGAGGTCGCGACGCTGCAGGAGGTAGTCAAGCAATTCACCAAAGGTGATGCTGCAGAACTCGAGGTCTTCGACAACGGCGCTGCTTTCGACCAGAAGCAGTCTATGGGCCCAGCGGATGTGGGTGGACGCCACCATGGGACTCCTTAAGATCCTCTCATCGTCGTGGTCCACCCGCTGTCCTTGTATAGACAAGTGCAGGTCAAGCAAATCCCAAGACCTCGCTGGAAACGAGAGCGAGAGCAGTCGTATGACCTACGCACTGGATCCATGGACCTTGTGAGGCAAGACATGGCACTCCAGCAGCTTTGTGAATTTCACAAGACGGTGTATCTCAGGGCGAAGCAAGTCGACCGTCGGTTGGAGCCGCTGCCTGTCCTGCTGATGGACAACGAGGAGGGGCTTGGCAAGACGACGTTTGGAGTTAACTACATCAAGAGCTGTCGCCAGCGCTGGCCGACTCAAGTTCGTGATGCGGACGGCTTCAAGCAATCACTGTGCACAAGCCACACCATTCGAATCGCCGTGAGGTCGCAAGTGTTTGTCTCTGGGCGTTCGCCGCCAACTCCGCAAAGACAACCCTCGCAGATGCTCTCACCGCGACCACGAGTAGAAATTTAGTACGCGCTGCCGAACGAGAGCTGGACCAACCTGTCGGCACTACGCTTCCAGACCACCTTTCGTCTCTAAGTTTGATGACACACGAGAATCTTTTGAAGGCTATCGTCCAAGATCTTGGCCCAGTGTTCATCCTGCTGGACGACGTTGAGAAAGGATTTCTGTACGACTCGTTTCCTTATCGAGACTCAGGCGCAGCAGAGAAGTCGCGAGTGCTTTTCTTACAGTTCTGCTCCACTGTGCTGAGCACTTGGATGCACGCACCGGGTGTCTACTTTCTTCTCGCGGTCTGCGGATCATTTCTTCAGTATGTGCACCAACTCGCGATGACTCGGATTCACCTCCAACTGCTCCGCCCCGCGCAAATCGAGGAGATCATGCGTAAGACACGGGTCGATAGCCACGAGGTCGAGACCATCGCCAACAAGTGGGGGCTCGTTTCCGACTCCGAGATCGAGGCAGCAGCACAAACCGTTTACCACAAGACTCGTGGCCGCCCTCGCACAATGATCGCCACTTTCCGCCACTTCCGCAGCTTCGAGGACTTTCGTCGTTCAAGCACCGAGGTTGGTGAACGTGGAAGGTGCTTGGGATCGTGGGAGGGCTATGCAAATACTTGTTCAAGTGGCTACCCCTCTTGAAGGATTGGCTGCCTGCAATTCTTGACAAGACCCCGATTGACTTGAGCAAAGACTGGTGTGAACCAAGTCTCCAGCGTGGTCAGGAACGGCGCAAGGTTTCGTTTGCCAAGCTCGTGGACGACTGGCGTTTGGGTTGGGAAGGAACGGTGAACGAAGCTACCGTTTACGTGCTTCCGCATTGTTTGACTGCTATGGTCCATGTTGTGCAACCATTGTGCGCGTACCTCTCCACGATCCGCACGCGTTTCGACCGTTTGGCATTGACGTACGCCACATCGCTGCAATGGGCTTGTTTGAAGCGTTTCCAAGAGCTTTTCTCTGACTCCGGCAGTCCTCGGGCAATCCTGCCGCACATTTTTGGGCCAGACACAGTGTTCGGCCAGCTGGATTGTGTGCAGTTTCCCTTGGACGTTGTGGCGCTCCGAGGATCTGCACCAATGCCAGCCCTCACTAGTATGGGTCCATATACTCGGAGACTGCTGGCCCTGAGCACTGGCCGGAGATGATGCGCGATATTCTCTCGGAGCTGCACTCGATTCCCGGTCATACTGTGTGCCTGAAGTCGGTTCTCGGGTCATTATTCACCGACATAGTTCTCATGTGAGCTATCGTGTGTGGCGAGTCTGACCATGATCCACGGCACGACGCCGAGATCGTTCAAACGCTGACCGTCGGGACAGTGGTGAGAGCGGCGAATTTCGGGCCAAGTGATCTGCTTGTCGAATGCGACCAGTTCAATGCGATGTTTTGTGGTCTCGACGTGGCAACTCGGGCAGCCTTCGGCAAGATGAAAAATGTGCTGATCGTCTGTGGAACCAGTTACTGCGAGGAGTATTCGAGTGCATTCCAGGGCAAGTTGTACGTGACGCAGCGCCTACACGGCTGCATTGATGAGGTCTGTTGCTAGACTGGACGGTGTCCGACAAGTGTGCGGAATTCTTTGGGTTGGCTGCCGAGCCGATGCTGGTTGAACTACTGAACGAGCTGGTCAAGAAAGCTGCTACAGAACAACAGGCCAACGTAGTGAAAGCCTGATTGCTTCACCTACACATTGAGCCCCAAGTATTGGTTACAACAGATCCACCAATGCTGTATGCTCCTTTGCATGTTAAAAAATGCTGCTCGAAGTTGCGACCGCTACGAAGCACATTACAAAATGCGTGCGCTGTTGCGTTGAATGGAGCTATTACACGACACGGCCGCGATAAGAGATGCCGTTGAAATCTTCGACGAGATACTGGAAGTCACGCAGCGTCGTGATCTGGAAGTCTGCGCTATGGTTCGGGATCTCACTTTCCGACTTTCGGTAGTGGCATGTGTGCGCACCAGCGGATCTGATGGGACAAACGAGATTGTTAACAACAGTCGAAAGTGGCGCAACACGGAAGCAGACGAGTGTACCTTGCAGCACGAATGGTGCCAGGGTGACGAGCAATAACCTGTGGATTTAGAACGTTGAGATGGTAAGAAGAACGCAACTACAACGTGCGGTTCAATCAACAACGTACCAGTACTTCGGCCGGCGTCAGATCGAGCTCTTTGCACAGTTTGTGGATCGGCGCCGGATCAGGCAGTCGCGAGTAGTCTTCGGTGCCCATGAAGAGGTCGAATTGCATTTCCATCTCCTTACAGAACAACCGGAACTCTTCCTATAGATTGAGCGCATATCAAACGCTCGTAAGTTGGCGTCATGAGATCAAGCGGAGTAGAGTATGATCCGTACCTCTTGCACACTCGACTGCGGAGGCGTAATGGCCTTGGCCAGGCCACGCAAGGTCGCGTAGCTCTGCACAATCATAGTGAGTATCCTATGCAAAGGTAACAAATCGCGAGACTGGACGTACCATCACTTCGTTGGCTCCGTCGTGCACGAGCCACGTCGTTAAGCCCTTGGCTGGCTCGACCGCAGCTTCCGGTACGGCAGTCGTCGCACCTGTAAACGCAGCCATCGCCTCGTTGGAGTCACGCGTCTTCGCCTTCGCCTTAAGTTTGTTGATCTTGTCGAGGTACTTGTCGCGCACAGCACTCGACCCACCACTCGGCTGGGAGCGTCCCTTCAAGAGCTCTTCCTTTTCCGCCGTGCGTCGCTCTCTCATGCGCTCGATCTCGGCATTTGCCGATGCGAGCTGCTTCTCCAAGTACTGCTCCTCCTCCGACTTGCCCGATGCAGCGGCGTTGAGACTCTCCCCCGTCACACGGTCGAGCACTGCGATCATCCATCAACACGCCGCATCAGATTGAGCTCTTGCCGACCTCACATCTCCTGCGGCCTTTCTCACCTTCTGCTGGCAGTCCTTGCAGCGTGCTTTGCAAACGCTCCTTGACGATCCATGGCTTGCCCGTGGAGTCGGCGTTCAAGTCCTTCAGCATCGACCGGACGTCGTGCACGAACATGTTTGAGACCTTGGAGAAGAGCCCGACGCCCTGCGCTTCACGCTCGCGTTCTTCTTTCAGGTGCTGCGCATCGTTACGGCGCGTCTGAGCCGCCTGCTCCGCCATCGTGCGGCCAATGAGCGTGCTGCACAGCGCATCGTATTCGATGATCACGCCTTTGAGCTTCTGCGCCGCCGCCTTCGCGAGCTTCGTGGTCATTTTCGCTGCCAAAGTTGCTCGCTGATCACTCGAATTCCAGGAAGCAACTCTCTCTAGTCGAGCAATAGCTTCTCGTTATAACAGCAAGAGGTCGTCAATATCAGCCAATCGGAATGATCCATTATGAACCCATTTGGAAACCTCGTTTGCCCAAGACCTTGGACCAAGAAGGAGACCGTCCTACCGGTAAAGGGCGACAAAACTCGCCATAGTTGGAGCTACTGAGGCTTTTGCTTCTCGGTGCAAATTCGTTTTCAGAAACCCCCGGTATCAATCATAATGAACGCCGAAGAATTGAGGGTGCGATTTCGAGTGACTTGATCTGACCCGGATACTCACTGCCTTCACTCTTACTTCATCCCCCAATGAGCAAAATGAAGCGGGTACTTGCGTTTACGGATCAAGATCAGCGGAGACTTGCCGGACGAAGAAGAGATCGAAACGTTGACCGTCGGGATAGCGGTGAAAAATAGCACCTCGACGATCTTCGGACGTCGCGGATTACTCCAAGAGTGCGACCAATCTGGCGCGATGTTCCGTAACCTCGACGCCACTACCCAGGCGAGGATTGGCAAGATGACAAACGGGCTGATCGTTTGCCCTGAATAAAGGTGAGCCTGTCTCCACGTTTCACGCTTCGCTCTACATGCCGGTTCTCCCAGGTAACTACATTTTTCTCATTGAAAGCGACAACTTGGTATGATTACGACCAAATTTCGAGGTCTCTGCGGCCTCTGCAGTGTTCCTTCTGCCTATTCCATCGGAATCCGAATCGAAATACGACCGTCGAATGGAACGCAGCTAGAGAATCATCGAGAAGAGCGGATTCAGTCGCCTTCGTCGTCCGAGAGAGCGAGAACGTCGTCCGCAGTCGCCTTGCTTGCATGAGGAGCCATCAGCTTTGTAGTCGCCAGCACGCCTCGGCCTTTAGCTGGAGCCACAGCGTCACTCTCCTCGCTTTTGCCGGAGGAATTCGACTTGAAGGATCGCTCGCGGTCGCTGTCGCTGTCTTTTGCGGCCTTGTCGTCGTCAATGCGTCCCACGGTCTTGGTGATGATCTCCACACGCTCAGTGTCTTTTGCTCGAGATTTGACTGTGGCTACTGTTGTTGCTGGAGTTGCCATGGCGTCTTTGTTCTGGCTTCTTCGTTTGACCGGCGCGAACTTGTCGAAGTCAGTCGCTGGAGAAGCCACAGGTGGAGCTGCCGAGGCTGTAGTTTCTCGCTGGCCGTCCGGCACATCGTCTTGATTGCTCGACATGCGGCTACTGGAACTTGTCCGAGAGTCTGCTGCCTGGGGCTTCACGTGGGGCGCAATGAGATCGACTTTCTTCGACAAAGTCTCAATAGGCATGTGATTAGACACAGTCGCGGCTGGATCCCTCTTGACGTCAGATGGATCGGAGTGTGCCTTCGACCGAGTCTTCGAGATGAAGGACGTGTTAGATCGTCGAAGAGCCACTCCTTCCTTGAGCTTCCAGTTCACTGGCACGCGAGGGATGGCACTGGTAGCCGTATCGACTGACTGCGACTCACTCTTCAGCGACGAGATCGACGAGGTAGAGCTTGTCAAGGAGGAATTCGATGGAGATGCTGGTGTCTTGTGAGCCGGTACCGATAGACGCCGCACGAGTTCCCACTTGAGTGCCTTCACTTTTTCTTCACTTTCGACGGCGAGCTGTGTCGCAGTATCAGCTTCCAGCTGCGCTTTTGCTGCCTGTGGCCATCCCAATTGATGCGTTTGTGAGGCTAGCCATTTGTTTGTGTGAGAGGGAGGGGGCGCACCATTTCTTGGAGTGCATGAAGTTTGAACTCGAGCATTCTCTTCTCACTTCGCAGCGCCTCGAGCTCTCCTTGATGCTTTGTCGTCGCAGCCGCCGCATCGGCTTTGAGAGCCGCAAGCTCTTTCTTCAGCTTGCTCTGCTTGCCGCCCATATTCGCATGGGCTTCTGCAAGCGTGTCAGGCAAAGATGAGCATCATGCTTCTCCTAAAAATACTGCATGTACTCCACAGGATTCGGATTAGATGGAGAAAATACGTATTTAACTTAACATCATGTGGCTCATCCGATCGCTCTTCAACGTCGCTCTTGCTCCTTGGACTGGTCAACCTTGATACACAGCTGCTCAACCTCATCTCACTTAGCTGGGCTTGCGTACTTGACAACACTGTTGTAGAGATACGAGGCACAGAGCCAGCTCAGAGAAAAGCCCGTGGACACGAGCTCCAGCCCAGTCGCAGCGTAGCCGTTTTTGGCGGCGTGGTCATTCCACGAGATGAGGCACTGCTTGGCGATTGAGCCGAGCTGACGCGCGCTGATCTTCACTAGGAGTAGCCACAGCTTGGCCATCTACAGTTGAAAGATCTCATCGTCAAACAGGCTTCCTAAGCAGGAGCCATGGATAGAATGAAACATTACCTGGACAAAGTTGCCAACGAGCTCGAGGGTGAGTGCCGTGTGTTCCGGGAAGTGTTTTTCCAGAACCAGCGCGAGCCCCACCATGCTTGCAATTGGAATCTACAACAGATTGCTCATTAGGATCCGCACCAGTATCTACCTGCACGACAAAGTAACGACTCACCGCAAGACCGATGAACGGAATAGCGGCGATACCGATGGCAGCAGCAGCGACTGGATGACCGGAGGCGCGTTCTTGAGCCTTGTCAGCCATACCCAGCAAGTAAGTTCGCACGACAGCCGCGTGCTTGCGCTGCTCGCGCTTTTGGCGCAACCGCTTCGAGGCCAACGACTCTCTCTTCGCTGGGCTCTTGTCTTCAGTATCAGCAACGTCTCCGCTCTGGTCGTGTTCGTTCAGCTCCTCAATCGTGATGCGATCCGATCGGTCACCTCGAGCAGCCGCATTCGTGCGGCTTTCATCACTGATCTCGTCGCCAATCGACATGAACATCGCTTGCCCAGCCTATAACATGTATAGATCACATGATCCGTCCGTCAGTGCCAGGAGAGAGCTCATCGCAAGCAGCTAGGGACAACGACTCACCTCGAGCAGTTTCTGTGCGATATTCAGCGATAGCTGAGCCGCCAACTCGTACTCGTCCTTGGTGATCGTGCTCAGCGCATTGTCCAGCACGTCGCACATGTTGTCTGCAAACAGCATCAGGCTGCGCAGACTCTCTTCGTTGGACACAACCGCGAGCTGCTCGTGAACTTCAGCCGACTCAGCCGATGCCGCAATCACACTCAGCACCGCGTCCTCCTCCTCAACGTGGTCCAGCTGAAGCAGCTTCAGCTGTTCACCTGCTTCGTCGTAGTGCTGGCAGATCGTTTGCAACTTCTCTGGGTTGTCGAGAATCTCGTTCACGCTGCTCTTGACCTCTCGCAGACTCTTCTGTGTGGCGGCCACGGCCTCCGCGAGCTTCTTCGCGACATCTTCCGGCGAGATGTCCTGCAGCGCATCACTGGCATCTTCACACGCCTGCGCAAGGAAGTCCATGAACGACGCAGCGTCGCTGTCTGAGACCACGAGTCCGCCACTCGCGCCACCGGCCGCCGCCAGAGTGGAGAGCTCCTCGCCATTGTGCAGCTCGTCCACGCACTGCTGGAAGAGCAGCTCCAGCGCCTGCTGCTGCGCGCGCTCGAAGCTGTCGTCCATGCCCTCGTCCGCCCACTCGGCGCCGTCACGGCCGCTGGGACTCGCCATCCGCATCATCGTCTCGT
>JAADXN010000179.1:0-38237 GCA_023337875.1 Pythium apleroticum | reverse complement strand
TGTCTAGTCGACATTTTACCGTAATCCTAGATGACTCTTTTTTCGTAATTCACCGTAAACTACGATTACTCCCAACACCGTAAACGGTATTTACGGAATATCCGTTTTTACGATAATCACGATCCAGAGGATCCGTGACACAGACGTCCAGGGATCCTCTCGCACGGAAGAAGGAGCTGCTTGGCCAGCAGACCAAGGTGTCATCGTCGAACTCCAGCACCATCTCCAACGCGGAGGCGACGGCGACGGCAAGCACGAAGGCCAAGCTGGTGCGTTTCTGGCAGCACATCATCTCGCAGTCGCAGGCGCCAGGGTCCGGACGCGGCCCGGGCGGACTGGTGCGTCGCTAGGCGTCAGCTCGCACATCGAACAACAACTCTACACATACGCACTCGACCACTGTATCACTATGCTCGCGACTACTTTGAAGGAAGAAGCGACTGCAGCGGCCACACACGCCCGGCACCACGAGCAACACGAAGAACGATCACATGACGCCACATCTCCACATTTCCAGATCGAGAGGAACGAACCGGTAGACCCAAAGGAATGGTCAGCATATTATCAACTATCAGATAGATCCACCACTTGGCAGCTCGCGTGCTCAGTCGACTGAGATGGTGCACTGCTTCTTGCGGACCACGTCGCCCTGTTCGTTGACGCTTGATGCCGAAGAAAGCTGTTCTGCTCTGGATACATGGATGCATTACATGACGACTTTGTCATCCCATTGTGTGATTGCGGCTGGATATTCGAAGTTCCCCATCAGCGAGTGAGCTGTGCCGACATCAAGCTATGAGGAGATGAGCTTCTGCGTAGTCCAGCTGCCTGTGCAACATCGTACATCCGCCAACGCTGACGACGCTTCACGGTCCACGTAATTGCAGTTGAGCATCGGAGTGCACGCGAACCGAGTGGTCGCATTTGTCTAACTCCACTTCCTACCATGAATCTGAGCGGCATCGTGGCATCATCATCATACTAAGACTTCGCTGCCTCGATCAGCCAAACACTACGTCGACCGAGAGATCGCAATAACATACTCATCGTCATTATTCTCTGATTATTTGTACTAGACACAACGTTCGTGGGGGCTTCAAATCTTGGACATGTGCATGGCGGTAGAGGTTTAGCGACGCATGAGCCCTCCTCCACTTTGCTTCGCGGCCGGTGCTGACGACTGGGAGATGATGTGCTGCCAGAATCGCACCACTTTGCCTTTTGCCTTGGAGCCAGACGCCGCCATTTCCTGCTCGTGGAGCTCCATCTTACGCTCGAGCAGATCCTTAGACATTCGCTGGTGTGAGCCGTCGGTCTTCTGAGTCGACGGGGCGGCGGAAGCGGCGTTCGCGTTCTTGGCCTCCTCCATGGCGAGTCGGTGGAGCACTGGCTGGGCGAGCATGGCGTTGCGGCTGTAGCAGGTGGCGGAGTGGTGGGAGCCGTTCATCATGGTCGTGTGGAGTCGAGTTGCTTGGGCGAGGCAAATTGAAAAGTGAGTCGGCAGGTCGCACGACTGGAATCTCCGAGCCCCCAACGATCAGCCCTCGGATTATTGGGATCTCCAGCGGAGACTGGCCACGGAATCATCAGCGGCCGTGCCACACAGAATCGCCGATTGCGCGGCCTGTCTCGCTGTCGACCAATCCAGTTTTCGCGCTGGCGCCAGAGGCAAACATTCCGGGCCGCCGTTACCCTGGAATGGTGGTCACGCTGCCGCGTCTCTGGCTGGCACCGCTCAGTGGAAGAGCGCCACAAATCAAAGGGCTCTGGGTGAATCCTGAATCAGGATTCCTGATGATCGCAGCGAAGATTCCGACAAGCCTCGCTGCGGAGAGAGGCAGGAGAGTGGTGGTCTTGGTGCGTTGAAGTGTAGGTACCGGTACAGTAGCGGCGGCATGCCATCCAATCCAGTGATGAGATTCAGAGTCATGGTATCCGATCTGGCCGTTTCATGTGCCCGTGAATGGACCTTCACTAACGGACAAAACGCACTGTACCGATATCTCGGTACGATGTACCCGTGGAGATGCTCCAAGCGACGGTTGAAGATCCGCTGGACCTGGAAGCTGTTGCCGCCGATGAATCACCAGATCTAGTGCCACATGCAGCGCATTACAGTCGGGAGGCACGATTGATGCATCATGCTGCCCGATACGAACATCGATCGCTGCACGTGAGCGATCGGCCACGGAGACGGCGCGCGTCCTCACATGGAAGAGGAACGCCAACCTCAATTGGACCAGTACGAGAAAGTACGTCAGCCCAAGTGAACTTCGTCTGGGTTAAACGGCCTTGGTCGGCTTCACCAACGCCAACGCCAAACTCACAAACAGATATCCATCGCAGACAACCGCAGGCAGCCATTGAGACGCGCAGACTGATCTACAACGATGCGCCGCGCACCCACCAAGCGCGCGCCTCGCCTGCGCTCGGACGCGCCGATCCCGTCCGAGATGTTCGTGGCGCTGCCGCCTTTCCTCGACGTGCTCGTGTTCGCCTTCGCGCGCATTGTGAGCGCACTTGACGAAGTCTTCAATACCAAGGCGCCCCTTCTTGGTCGAGCGCTGGTGTACGTCGTCGCGCGCGTCCAGTATCGTGCGTCGCTCTACCTCCGGGGTATTCGCTGGTTCGACGTCGACCGCCTCATATTTGGTGGAACGGCAGTTCTGACTGATCTGGTGCTCTGGGAACTCTTCCAGCCAGCTACCTCGTTGGTGGTTACAGTCGTGTGGATCGCAGCGGTTCCTTGGAGAGATGCGCCGCTTGCGTCGGTCTTCACGCGCCACCACATCGTGAAGACGCGCATCCAACTGATCATCGACACGACCGGGGCCATCCTTGTCTGGCCGTTCTCCATGAAGCTCTCCAAGCTGGCCACGAAACTCTACCAGGGCATGCATCCGGACAGTCATCGTGCTCAGACGCCGCGGAACGCTCGCTACGCGCAAAGCGACGTTGACAGCTTCACCAAGTGCAAGAGCAAACTCGACAACAAGGTATGGACACAGCATCGTCTCTGGAGCTGACACGCCAATATGAACTCATTCGTTCTTCTTTGGCGCAGACATGTCTCGTCCTGGTCAACACCACCGAGGACGCAGGCGAGGAGACGCGATACTTCCGCGTGGCAGGCATCCTGAACGCACATGAGATCATCCACGAGCTCATCGACCTCTCTATCCACCGCAACTTCGTCGACTACTACCACTACGTGGGGATCAGTGGCGAGCGTAAGTTTCCCCAGGTCTTCATCGTCGGCCCACGTGAAAGCGACATTCGATACGTCTCAATGGACGAGCTGAAGGTGAGCGGTCGTACTGCAAGTGGCCCATGCTGATACCTTCTTTCACACATTTGTTCGCAATCGTTTCGTATTCGTAGACGTTGGTGGCTCGCAACAACGTGCAGTTTCCTGAGCTTGATCAACTCGGCGTTCCGATAGAGACCATGACCACCGTGTTTGCCGGTAAGACACTATTTCAAGCGTGACACGCATTTCTACCCAAACCTGACGATCTACTTTTACCAGACGTTCCGAAGCGAGTCGATGGCCATGCTTAAGTGCCAACGTAGCTGCATGCTCGAGTACACTGCATACTTCAATTAATTGCATCACGTTTCCCCAGTTCTTGTCGTCAACTCGTCTTGCATGTTGAGAAAGGCAACATCCGAGAAAGGTCAGATGGCTACCCTACACTCACACTAAGTGCGTATTCGTACCTAATACAAACAGTACGATACAGTGTCCCATTTCCTCCCGCGCGCAAATTTCAAAACTCGCCAGAAGTCTTGCGTCTGCGCGCCCAATAAGACGAGGGCGGACCAAAATGGCGACGTCGGCGGCGAGCTCCTCGGTCCCCGCACGCACGCCACAGCGATCTATGGCCACCGCCAGTACCACAGCTGCATCCAGCGCAGCGTCCAGTGTCGGCGCCGTGAAGCGCGTGCGCAGAACGCCCTCTGGAGTCGCCGTAGCGGCCGCCGCCGCGTCGGCTCTGCTGACGCCCTCCAATCGACGAGCGCCGCCCAAGGCAAAGCTCAATATCAACTTCTCGGCCTCGAAGGCATCGTCTTCCATCGCTGTGCGTGCTGTGGCGGCGGCTCGCACGCCGCTACGCGCTGTTGCGAACGGCGTGGCGCCCAAGTCGCCTGCGAAACCCCCACAGGAGACCAAGCCGCCCGTGGATGTGTCCAAGATCCTCCGCGGCGTGTACGCGATGGTGGACGTGCGACTAGGCAAGGAGGCGGAGATCGACTGCAGCGACGCCGTGGCGCGGAAGCTCGTGGAGATGGGCGCGACGATCATGAAGAAGAAGAGCGGCCGCCTCACGCACGTGGTCGTGAGCCACTACACGGACCAGTGGAAGGAGAAGGTGACCAAGTGGCAGTCGGTGCTCACGCCCGTGGAAGTCGTGTCGCAGCTCTGGGTCAACGCGTGCTTCCACAACAAGCAGCGCATGTCGGAGAAGTCGTTCTTCCCTGTGAATAAAGGCGGCGCCGTGGCAGCCAAGACGCCCGCGAGAGCATCCAGTGCGGCGGCTCGTGTGGCGAAGACGGCGACGAAGAAGGACGCAGCGACTGGTGCTACAGTTAATACGACGAGTGCGAAGAAGAAAGCGGCAGCCAAGACCAGTCCAGCGCGGTCCGTGGCGGCAGATTTGGCGGCAGCAGCGACGCCCGGGGCCTTCCAGACAGGCGACATCGTGGCCAGTACGCCCGCTACACAGGCCTCCACGCCGATGCCTTCACTGCGAGTACCAGTCACACGCAAGCGTCGTGCGCAGTCGATGGAACCCATGGCGTCGGACGCGATCCTCAAGCTGCTGGAAAACAGCAAGAAGCTCCAGAAGCAGAGCGACGACACGGACGCGCTCACAACCCGAGCACTGCTGTTCCAAGACGACACAGCGTTGGTGTCGACGCCAGTAAAACGACCTCGACGACAGACAAACCAGTCGTCGACGCCTCCATTGACGGTGCGGCTCCGCGCTGCGATCGAGAGACGGAAGACAATCTCGTCGGCATCTGGGATCTCCAAGGAACTGCAGGACGCCCGTCAGGAAATCGTTCCTGTAGTTGTCGCCGAGACCACGACCTCCACGGCTACGGCTGCCAGTGCGGCTGCCGCTGACTGCGTGGCTGAAAGCTGTTCAGAGGACGAGAAGGAGGAGACGAAGGCAAGCGGCGTAGCCGAGCTCAGTGCGGAACCAGTGGCGACGAGTGCCGACCCAACTCCAACTGCTGCCCCGACATCTCCACCAGCAACGCCTCATGTCACCGGCGAAACTCTCAGCCTCAACATCACATCGCCAGTGGCGTCAGCAAAGGGCGAGTGGGCGTGTTCCATCTGCAGCTGCCTCAACGCCAAGACGCGGCGTCTGTGTAAGGGCTGCAAGGCGTCTCGTGTGGCTGCCAAGACCTGCGCAGTGGCTCCCAAGTCGCCGCTCGTGGAGAAGACGCCGACCAAGCGACCTGCGCCCAAAACTGCTGCGACGACACCCACGCGTCGACGGACGCCAGCGACGTCGCCTCCGGTTCCATCGAGTGTCCAGAAAGCTCCGCCGTCCGCCAAGAAGTCGCCAGTGCTGACCAAGCGTCCACGGTATTCGAGTGATCTGGACACGAATGGTAGTGTCCGCAGCGTCAACTTGATAAACAGTGAGAAGCGAGATACCGTGACGCCTGCGACCAAGCGGCAGCGAACGACACCGCCGTCAGCGAAGACGCCAGGCACAGCAGGGAAGGCAACGCCCGCGAGAACTCCCGGCACTGCTTCGAAGAAGGGAGGTCCGCCACGTGCGGTCATTGGCATCACGGGCGTCGACAGCGAGACGCGCGGGGTGATCGAGTGTGCTGTTCACGGCATTGATGCCAATGCGGCCAGTGAAGAAGGGCACCGGAAGGCCCGCGTTGTCAAGAGCGTCGACTACGCGGCCGGAGTGACCCATCTCATCGTCGGACGAGACACCAAGCGCACGCTCAAAGTGCTGTTCGCGATCGCGCGCGGGGCGTGGATTCTGTCGGAAGGCTGGGTGTTCACGTCGCTGGAGCAGGAGAAGTGGCTGAAGGAGGAAGACTACGAGCTCTCCATGTTTCCTGCGCGCCACTTGCGGTTGGAGCCGGAGCAGCGTCAAGTGTTCCGCTCGCTCAAGTTCTTTGTCGGCTCCAAGATCGACCCGACTCGTGAGGTGCTGATATCGCTGCTACAGTGCGCCGGCGGAGAGGTACGTTGCTGAAAGTACGGCCCGCGAGGGAGGTCTCGTGTTCATTTAGCTCACCTGGTTGTTCTTTTTGTAGGTCGTGAACCAAATCGCTGGAGCCGACTACTGTATCTGTGGGGACGAGACGCTTTTCCGACGAGCGACGCGGACGAAGATCAAGGGCGTGACGCCCAAGGTACGAAGCGGAGCTGTGGGTTCTCCATAATTCGGTGTGGGTTTGCTGATGATATCGTGGGTTTGCTTGCAGTGGGTCTTCGACAGCATCGCGCATCTGCGTCTGGAAGACCACACCAAGTATGAGTTTGCGAACGTCGAGAAGAAAGACGAAGCGGAGTGAAGACACCGCCCGAAGGTCTTTTTGAAGGTAGAAGATGAAACAAAATCCAGGAATGCTGAGGCGCCAAGCGGGCGCCGTCGTAGAATGCCGAAAGCGGTCTGATCAGTAGTATTTTTTAGTCGTGTGCGAAATCACCATGTAGTTTGAACAGTCAAGAGGCTCTTTCCATCCAAAAATCAAGTGAACAGCGACGGTGGGCTCAACGGAAATGCCTCAGAAACCTGTCTTGCCGAGACATGTGTCTGTCTTGGGGTTCGCTGTGAACTCCTGGGCCTGGATTATGGCAAAACAGTGAGCGGAGATGCACAGCAGAGTATTGAGAGGCTGCCGTACCTTCGCGAGGATTCGGTTGGCAGCGAGCTGCAGCTCCTTCAGGTCGTTGATGTAGATCAGCCGCAGTCGCTCGATTGCGCGGGTGAGCTCCACACTCTGATCGGCGACATTGTCTTTGTTGTTGTCATCGTTGTCGGTACCTAGCTTGGATGCTAGCAGCTTGTTAAGAGCCGCTAGATGGGAGACCTGGAGGCCTTGCGTGGGATTCCAAGTGATGCCAGCCGCGCGTGCGATGCCTTCGACTGCCTGTATCAGCTCAGGACTGCACTCTTCGGAGTCTGTCTTTGGTCTGAAAGGAGTGTGCTTTTCTGGATGGTTGGTGGCTAGCTCGCTGTTGATCCTGTCCGCTGCAGACACACAACGGTGGAAATGTGAGACGGTCTCCATGAAGGCCATCTTTGCATGTACAGCGCACCATTTTCTTCGAAATGCAGCGTAACCGCTCGTCCTGCGAGCCATAGCAGCACTGTGAGTGCTCCCTCATGGTCGCTAACTGGTTCGCCCCACTCGCACTCGTCAGAAGTCGTGCATGTCAAAGTCACCGGACAGCCGACACGTCGCAGGTACTGATACAACAGCAGAGACAAACAACAACAGTGAGAGCTCCTCACACGCGATGCCTGGCACGCTCTCTAATCCCACCATTACAACCGCCTCAACCCACGCGCCTGGTGTCGATGCCTGTCGTAACGCAAGCCGCTCTTCGATTGGATCGTGGCGGATCGCGCGGTCTTCCAGCCACAGCACGACCGCAGCGCACTGCGTCCAGCTCAGCTGCGAGGCCTCATCCACTGCGACTGGCAGCACGCAGCAGCCGAGCAGCTCTAGCTTGCGCTGCAGCTTCCGTCGCAGCGCCGACATGCGGCGTCGTCCTGCTTCATCGGTTGACGGCGCCATTCGCTATTTGGATTGTGGGTCTTTCTATTTTTTTTTCAAGATCATCACTTGAAGTCACTCAGATCAGATCTGAGAATGGCAGATAATGTGCCAGCGATTTGTATTATTTTTCAAGTTTGAATGCTTTGACATGCAGGACACCACGACCAGGCTGCGCTCACCTAGCTCTTGGATCAGCTAGTTACGCTACTGGATCACATACCTCTCCTTCATAACCGGCAGCAAAGTCCTGTGTCCAGAAATGCACGTGTGTGGTGGCGTCGTTGAAAGCGTACCCGGCACCGAAGAACTTGAAGAGTTTACTCAGCAAAATGCTCTTGTGGTCTGGGGAGCCCATCCAGGCGCCCACGACGCCACTGGCGTTGGTTTGCCCAGCGGCGACGGTCTCACCGACGGCCGAGTAGTTGAATCCTTCGTCGTGGAGACGGCTCAACGCTGTGGAATCGTCGAAGCCCGAGCTTCTAACGAAGTCGTGGGACGCCATGTCGCTGGCGTGACGCAGCGCTGCCTCCTTCAGCTTGCTGTGGCCATACAGAACGAGGTTGGCAAAGGGTATCATCGCTGAATCGAACAGGTTCGAAGGCGTACGAGTTCATGCAGAGAGGAGGCACGCCGACGATGACCCGCTCAGCGTTCACAAGATCGAGGAGGTCTTTCGCGTACGTCGTCTTGCTCAGGTCGCCGGTCGAGTCAGCAGAGACTGCGAGAATCCGCTCGCTCGACAAGAGGACGGGAGCGCTGTTGGCTGATGAGCTCGCTGCAAAGAGGAAGGCGAGAGCTGCAGCGATGGGCATGATGGAGCGGAAGATCGCCATGTTGGTTATGGAAGATCTGGATGGGCGGACTCGCGGCGGAGTAAGTAGAAGAATGAGGCAGTGAGCAGGCTCGGGAGTACACCTACTAGGTTCCTTCCTGTCCACTGATGTGGTCAGAGTCGGGAAACCAGACAAAGCCAGAGGCGACTGGTGCGGCGAACGGTGCTCTGTTAGTGAGTGCAGGTTCCACGAAAATGACCATGCACGGTCTCACTTACATGTCAAGCACGCCCACAGTCACCTCTCTGTCATCAAGGCGCTCTTTGCCTTCGAGTGATGAACGGCATCACACCAAGTTGGCGAGGCATTCATCCTCCGCAAAGTACATATTTAGAGGCTACAGCCAGTTGGACCCATCGGTGTCTCCACATCATGCACGCGCTGCCCCACTGAACCACTATTTTTAGTTGGTGCCACGACACTCCGAACTGTGTGTTCGTTTAGCAGCTGATAACCGTCGCCTTAGCTGAAGCACTCGCCCCCCTGCTGCGACGAACTCGAGTATGCACGCGTACAAGACGGTGGGGTCGAAGCTGTTGTCGAAAAGAAGGTCAAAGATGAGGGTCGTGGTTCATAGCTCTGTTTCGTGTTCGGCTCGCCAATGGTGACTGAAGGCCCTTCCGAGGCCGCTGCTGATCATGAAGACAAGGTGGAGGATGGCTACAAAACTCGGGCCGAATCGCGTCCCCCATGAGCCTGCGGAGCCACCAGCTCTTTGTCGGTAAGCTTCTCGGTTCGGAACGTTGAAGTGATCTCTTGAGCTGACTCGACGCGCTGAAGCGACGCGACCAATCGCCGGCACGTGCGGCGCGCGTTCCCAATGCGATTGATCGATCGATTAGCGAAGAGTCGTCAGCGCGTCGCCTGTCCATTGGATGAAAACGTCACAAGTCGACCAAGGTTGTCATTGAAGTTGGTGGAGATCGCTGCGTCTGTCTGTGACGGTGGATCCGTTCGGCCCAAAAGCGCGCAGCCTCGTGAGCAGTCACTCGTCCGAGGCCATTCGATGCAATGAGCGACAACAGGCAAAAGGCGTCCTGGGAAGGCCAGCGATTTTCGGCGTGGCAGTTGCAAGCCGATATCGAAATTCTAGTCGAGATGTGAAACGGGAGCAAGTGCGGTGAGTGCGGAATAATAAAATATCGTGTTGGGCGGCAGGATTAATGCCCTGCGATCTGCGTGTGTGTGGTAATGCGTTGCGTAGTCGTGTGCTAGTGGTGGATGTGATTCCCCGTGCGCTGTAGATGCGAGTCGGTCTTCTACAGGTGCAGCCATCGTCGCCACAGCGAGCTCTCTTCTTCAGGCTTCTTCGCGACAGGGACGTCGCAGTTCTCGTTGATCGCGTTCGCAAAGTGCAGCGACCAGAAGTGCTTGTAGCCCGTGCGCGGGCCGTAGCTGTAGCCGGCGCCCACGAACTGGTAGTCGCCCAGGATGTTGTCGCGGTGCTCCTGCACGGACATGAGCGCCTCGAGCGCCTCGGCCGCGGTTTCGTAGCCGGCCGCGACGTCTTCAGTCAACGTCGTGAACACGAATCGCTGGCCGCTCACTCGCTCAGCAGGGCTGGAGGTGTCATCTCCCGTGCCGCCGAAGTAGTCGGTCTCGGCCATGTCGTCGGCCATGATGCGGGACGCGCTGGTCAGTTTCCTGAAAAACACAACAGCAAGAACGTGAGCAATTCCATTCATGGTGCTCCAACGTGCAGCAACCAAGCACGCGCCACTCACGTATTCGTGCAGACGGACGCCTTGTTATCCTGTCGTCGTCGCTGGTTGATGAGCTTGACGAGCTCCTCGCTCACTTCCTCCTGCGTCATGCGACGCGCACGGATGAAAGACGCCGAGCTGGAGCAGACGCAGGACACTGCGACGAGCAGCAGCACGCACAGCGTGAGCTGCGAGATACGAAAGGATCTTCTGTACGCCATTGCGTCGGGTGGGGATTTCGGGGAATGGATGGCGTCTGCGTGGCTCGGCTAAGACGATCACCAAAGCGCCGCGGCGATCTTAATCAGAGGGACGGCACCTCGAATAAACTCCAATCAGCGCGGCGGATGGCTGCGAGGACTAGTGGTACGGGTTCGTCCGTTGAACAGAACGGAGGATTCCGAAATAGCGAACAGGTGAGCACGCTGAGACGATCACGGCCGAAGTTTTGTGTTCGCGAGTACCGGTACTGACGGTCGCGAGGAGCTTCGAAGCCACAGAGAAACGGGCGCGGGAGGGCAGGTTACGCTTAGGGATGCGGCGCGTTCGGCGGTTGTGGGGCCTGATGCGGAGGGCGTATGCACGCAGAGGGCGCCGTGAAGACAGCGCGTGCGGTAGGAGGCGATCTGCTCAATGAGCCTGGCGATGGCGCCGGTGGTCGGGCGGCGGACCCTCGTCGCCGCTGTAACCCTGGGTACACTGGCGTACCCCCGGACTGGCGTTGTCCGGTTACCTCTGCCGAAGTGTTTTGATTGGCGGATGAGCAGCTACTAACTCGTATGATTGGTCGAAAAGACCAGCTGGTCCGGATCTTTTCCTGATGATCACCCGGCGCCCCATCTCCCCTCACAACGCCACGGTCATCAACTTGCAGTTCTCATCTCAATCCCTCTCGCTTTCTCATTCTTCTTCTTCTCCGTCTCCGATGGTTCGCTCTTGCGGCCGCGGATTAGTTGCTTGACGACAGAGGTGCACTCGCAAACGTGAACCCTCGACGATGAAGAGAGGATGAGAAGCACAGCCAGGCTGCGGACGCTGGCGATCTCTTCTCGTTCAATTCTGACTCACACGGGCGACCCTCTGAGGAAACCGTCCCCTTTGCGGAGACTTCCCCGCTTCCAACTGGCAGCAGCCATTTGGGTGTGATAATACAGTACTGTACGGCCGCAAACACGGCCACCAACAAACACGCATGTTGAGCACTGGTGCAGTGTACTGTACAGCGCCACGCCGGCTTGTCATCGCAGTCGTTGAGCCACCGCAACGTCGATGACTTTGGACTCCAAGTTGGAGCTCTATGGTCCAGAGCAGCTCCAGACGTCACTGCGGTCTCTTCCGCGTCAAATCATACGGATGGAGTGGGTCGTCTCATCGTCCAGAACGTAACCTCCGCTGAACCCAATCAAGGTTACACTCCCTCCTGATAGTGACAGCGAACTTACGAAAGTCCCAAATCGTACTTATGCCGAGTGCCGAGGTTGAACCTCGTTCCGTACTTAGCCGTATCACACCTGTACCGCCTGTTTCGTGCGTCGCTCGTTTTGAAAGAGCTCCTGAGATGAGCTACAGAAGTCCCCTCCCCCCGGAGAAACGTTAGGAAGAGAATAGCTACGCGCCTGCCATCGCCACGCCACGATGCCGGACACGACGACCACCAACACGACGGCGCCCGCCAAGGTGCTCACGCCCACGCCGTCCATGGCGCCTGACGCCGTGGCCAAGGCCCGCCAGGTACGAGCAGCTACGCTGGCCTGCAGCGCCCGGAATAAGAAGACACAGAGACACGGACAGACTGACTGACCAACTGACTGCGACTCTGGGTGTAGATTGTGAGCATCAATGAAGAAGGCACGAACTTTGAGCTGGACTCGCAGGCCCTGCAGGAGATCTTCGCCAAGGTGCCGGAGGACATGAAGGTCGCGATCATCTCGGTCGTCGGCGCCTTCCGCACGGGCAAGTCGTTCGTGCTGGATCTCTTCCTGCGCTACCTGCGCTACGGTAGCACCTCGCGCTTGGTGGACGTTGCCACGGGCGTGTCTGCGGACTCGGAGGATTGGAAGCAGTGGGCGTACGCCGGCCTAGAGGGCTCGGGCGAGGCCAAGCTCGAAGGCAACTCGAACCAGGAGCAGACCCACGGCGAGAAGGGCTTCTCGTGGCGTGCCGGCCGCAAGCGCAACACCACGGGCATTTGGATGTGGGAGACGCCGTTCATCCGCAAGAGCCAGACGGGCGAGGACATCGCGGTGTTCCTGATTGACACCCAGGGCATGTTCGATTCCGAGACCTCGCAGATGCTCACGGCGAGTATCTTCGGTCTGAGCACGCTGCTCAGCTCGTACCAGATCTACAACGTCGACAAGCGCGTGCAGGAAGACAACCTGCAGCACTTGGCGCTCTTCACGGAATACGGACGGTGCGTATGATGTCGATTCGCGACTGAACTGGCCCACGTCCCACATTGTACTCATGGAATTTGATGATCTGTCCGTATTAGCATGGCGCTGTTCGGCAGTGGCGACAGCAGCTCGATCCCCGCGCTCACGAAGCAGACGTCGTCGGCCTCGTCCAAGAACCTGACCAAGTCCAGCTCGAGCGTCTCGGCCAAGAGCGGCGAGGACAAGGACGAGACGGACAACGACGAGGACGAAGAGGACTCGCTGCCGCGTCCGTTCCAGCGCCTGGACTTCTTGGTGCGCGACTGGCAAGACTTCTCGCGCAAGCAGACGCTGAAAGAGAAGCGCGACGACATGAAGCAGTACATGAAGGAGCTGCTCTCGTCCCGCAAGCAGTCGGATCTCGCCAACACGCGTGAGCAGATCAACTCGTGCTTTGAGCACCTGCAGTGCTTCCTCCTGCCCCACCCGGGCCACGAAGTCACGGAGCGTGAGTACGACGGCTCGGTGTCGGCGATCGACAACCGCTTCTTGGAGCTGCTCACCAACTACCTGGACGACATCTTTGACCCGAAGAACCTCGTGGCCAAGAAGATCCACGGCATGCCGCTCAACTCGCGTGAGCTGCTCACGTACATCAAGACCTACGCCGCGTTGTTCCGCGAGGCGACCATTTTCCCAGAGGCCAAGACGCTGCTGGAGGCCACGGCCGAGGCCAACAACGTCAACATGAAGGACAAGGCGCTCAACATGTACAAGAAGGAGATGGAGAAGGTCGTCGGCCCCAAGTGCAAGTACGTCTCGCCCAAGGAGCTCGCCGCGCACCATGAGTTGTGCTTTGACGGCGCCATCACGGTCTTTGACGCTGGCGCCAAGATGGGCCGCCGCAGCCAGATCCTCAACTTCCGCCAGCGTCTCGTCGACGAGATCGAGATTGAACACGCCCGCTACACGGAGGTGAACGCCGAGCGCGACCCGTACAAGTACCTGGAGTTCTACCTGGTGCCGGGCGTGATCGCCTTCGCGCTGCTGTTCTTCCGCATCACGCAGGACCTGTTCTGCTACGAGAACATCGGCTACGACCTGCCGCTCTACGACTGCAAGTACGTGTCCCCTGCTGCTTGTGTATGGTCTCACTCTCAATCGCCTGTTTTTGCTGACTTGTTTAACTTGTTGTAGGCACGTGAGCACGACGCTGACCAACTTGTACTGGGCGATCTTCGTGTTTATGATCCTGATTGCGTTCACGACCGGCAAGGTCATGTTCGATGTGCTCAAGCCGTTCATCATGGTGCTCAAGGCCGCGGTCGCTGGTGCGATCGGAGGCGGCGAGAAGGACAAGACCGAGTAAAGAGCGAGGACCGACGACACCATTCGCATCGGTGTTTGGATGTGGAAGCACGTCAGGCAGGAGAAGAGTGAGAGCACAAAGTTTAGTAGCGTCGGGGCGTGTCCGCACGGCCGCAACCATCCATAATACATGCTGTACTGATACAGATTTCCACCCAGACGTGCAGACAGAGACAACGGAGGTAGTATTTGGATAGATAGGGGAATAGATAGGGAACTAAGCTATCTGATCATCATGCTGCCGAGGAGTTGCCCTGGAGGCTGGTGGTCTCCGATAGCTGGGACAACGACCTCAGGCGACGCAGAGGAGCCAACGCCCACTCGGTCGCCGTCTTCCACACGTCGGCGGCGGCGTCCAGCAGCACGGACTGGCTTGGATACTTCTCTGGGAAGACCGGTTCTCGAAGCAAGTGGCGTGGCATGCGCTGGCCGAAGCGCTGGGACTGGTCCTGCATCCACCAGATAACCGAGTAGCTGGTGGCGTCGACGTCGTTCTCGTGGAGCACCATGCCTGGGTACCACTCCCCGTTGTAGTGGACTTCGACGGCGTCGCCCTTGGTGAAGACTGTGTCTGGAGCGCTACACTCGGTTGCAGTAGAAGGAGTAGTCGTCGTGGGTGATGCAAGCGGAGCAGTGAGCTTTTCCTGTTTCGGTTCACAGTCTGGCTGGGAGAAGCGAAGCTCTCCGGCTCCAGCGGCCACGAGCGAGGGCCGAGGCGACAGCGCAGCGTACTTGGCTTCGATCTCACCAAGGTGTGTGTTGACGATGTCGAAGCCTTCGACTAGGATGGGGCGCATTCTACTGGCAGCGAACGGCGCTCGGTCCAGAGCGTCTTCGACGAAGGCGTAGGCGCGCTTGAAGCGCATGAGCAGTCCGTCGACGGCGTAGTCCCGAGGGTCGATTGACTGCTCCTTCCGGCACAGCGGACAGGAATGGAAGCGGTGCTCGGCGGCCTTGGAGAGACACGTCCAGCAGAACGTGTGCTTGCACGACAGCGTGATAGCGCTCTTGACTTCGCCCTGCAGGCAGATCGGGCACGACACCTTGTGGTCACTGATGCGGAAGTTGCCGTCGGGCAGCACGCACAGCATCACGCGGTCTGTGAGCTGGCCGGTGGCCGTGCACAGCTTGTCCATCGACGCGCCGTCGTAGAACGGCTGCGACTTGAGCATCTCTTCCATCACGACGTGGCGCAACTCGTCGCCTGGGAAGGTCTTGTCGAACTTCTTGGTGATCTTGACGATCGCGAGGCTGTTGAGCAGGATGAATCTGCGGAAGGCGTCGATCTTTTCCGACAATTCGACCGCGCCGACCAGAAGCGAGCGTGCCTGGGACACACTGAGCACCCAGCGGTTGCCCAGCGCGTCCCGCAGCAGACGCAGGTCTCGGTCGTACAGCTCGCTGTAGATTCGGGCGTGGGCGGCGTTCACACGCGCCATCTCGCGCTCCAGTTCGCTCTGGAAGATGGCGCTTGGCGTGGCCGCATCCTCAGCGTCTTGCGCATCGGCCTGCTGCTGCGTGCGCTGCTCGCTGAGCGTGCGGATGGTCTTCTTAAGCTGCTTGTAGTCGACGTAGTCGCGCTCCCATCCGGCCGTGGCGAGGCTGCGCATGCGCTTGCCGAACTTCATCGCGGGTCGTCGAGGGGATGCGGCGTTTGAGTGTCGTATTCCGGAATGAGCTGCTCGCTCTGAATGCATCGAGCGGTTCAAGTGGCGTGACAAACCATGATGCACGGATGGCGCCCATTCATGCCCAAGGCCCGAACCGTGAGACGTTCATCTGCGTCGGCAACAGCAATGGAGCTGCTCAGTCGAAACCTCACCCACCGAAGATTCGATGAACAAGATTCAAACGATACCCAGAATGAATCTGATTCGGCTGCATTACTTTCCGTGTTCTCACCGCATTTTGGTATTTTGCATTCATTGTGTCTATGTTGATAATTATTGCATTTTGGTACGATTCGGAACCCAGATGCCCGCCAATCAGAGTCGCGGATCGAGGATGAGGAGCTAGATTCAAGTTCGTAGTTTACGGACTGAACATCAATGCCACAGCTTCAATCTCCGCCAACTCGTCCAGTCTCGTAAATATTCTTTGTGTACTATAGTAGGACTTTAATCTAGTCATCTCGCTTAATCTAGGTCTACGTGAAACGACCGGCCTGTCGAAGCGCCGCCCGCAATCCCAATCCCAGCAGCTACCGCCTCGGAACGGCGGCATTCCATTCCCGTCCACGACGTCCGCGTGGCTGCCCGAGCACCAGCGGTCGATTCGCGTCGTCTCTCTCTAATTCAAGACGCACCCACGGCCAGGATGATGCGCAGCGGCGGCGGCAATGGCGAAGACGAGGAGGAGTTCAGCAAGATGGACATCAAGATGTCGGACGACATGCCGCTCAATGGCTCCTCGGGCACCAACGTCGCGACGATTCTTGGCGACGTGCCGGCGTTCCAGCGGCTCTCGCAGCAGAAGCGCCGCCAGTACACGGCGACGGCGCTGGTCGCCGCCGGGTTCCTCTTCTTGCTGACCGTGTACTTGATCGTGATCAAGAGCGGCTCGAACTCGCAGGCCAACAACCAGGAAGACGCCGACGAAGTCTGGAACGAGCTGCCAGCGGCTGTGCGCCAGATGATGGACCGCAACGTGAAGCCGTGTGACGATTTCTACCAGTACGCGTGTGGCAAGTGGCTCGTGAACGCCGCGATCCCGGGCGACAAGACCAGCATCCACGCCAGCTTCACGACCATCGAGGACCAGAACGAGCTCGTGCTCAAGGACATCATGGCGGAGCACCTGCCATACGTGGGCGAGTTGTACGGGTCCTGCATGAACACGACGCTCATCGACGCACAGGGCGTCGCTCCGGTGCGTGGGTATCTCAAGAAGATCAAGGACGCGGCCGATAAACCCGCGCTTTTCAAGATCGCCGGCGAACTGTCCAAGATGGGCCCCAACTTCTTCACGGGGCTGAGCGTGCAGGCAGACGCCAAGGACGCGACGGTGTACTTGCTGTACGCGTCACAGCGTGGTCTCTCGCTGCCAGACCCACAGTACTACCTGGACGCCAAGCAGTGGGGCAAGGTCGACGAAGCCTACGAGGAGTACCTCACGACGCTCTTCGGCTTGGCCGAGTACAGTGCGACCGACGCCAAGGCCAACACCGCTCTCGTTATTGAGTTTGAGAAGACGCTGGCCAAGCTGTACATCCCGAAGGAGGAGCTCATGGACCCTGTCAAGACCTACAATCCTGTGAAGATCAAGGATGCGATCGCCACGTACCCACTTCTCATGGGTCAATTCCTCGCCGGGGCGACGATCCAGGACATGATCGCCAACAACACTGCTATCCCCACTGGCACGCAGCAGGCTCAGCTCGTGAGTATCGAGACGGCAGCGTTCTTCGAAAAGGCCGAGAAGCTCATGGCCAGCACGGCGTTGGCGACGCTCAAGGTGGTCATGTCGTACCAACTCCTGCGAGACTTTAGCACGAGCCTCTCGGAGCCGTTCATCGACGCGACGTTCGAGTTCTTCGGCAAGCGCGTGGGCGGCCAGCAGCAGCGCACGCCGCGTTGGAAGGTGTGTCTGCGACGCGTGACGTCCCACTTCCCGGATCTCATGGGCAAGTACTACTTCATCAAGAAGTTTGACGCCGTCAGCGAGACCAAGGCCAAGACTATGGTCGCGAGCATTGAAGCGGCCATGACCAACATCCTCAAGGACGACGTGGACTGGCTCGACTCGGACACGAAAGACGAGGCGCTCAAGAAGATGAAGCAGGTCGCGAACCTCATCGGCCACTCGTCGCGTCAAGAGCACTTCCCCTTCGTGCTCACGACGGACTCGTACTGGACGAACATTCAGACGCTGAACGCGTACGAGTTCGCCAAGTCGGTCAACCGCATCGCGACCACCGTGGACCGCGACGAGTGGTTCATGCCGGCGAGCGAAGTCAACGCGTACTACGACCCGTCGACCAACCAGATCGTGTTCCCCGCGGGGATCCTGCAGCCGCCAGTGTTCAACAAGGACAACCATCCGTCGCAGAACTTTGGGGCCATCGGCGCCATCATTGGCCACGAGATCACGCACGGTTTCGACGACAATGGCCGCTTTTACGACGGCAACGGCAACCTGGTGGACTGGTGGAACGACAAGACGGACGAGTCGTTCCGGAAGCGCATCGACTGTCTCATCAAGCAGTACTCGAGCTTCGAAGTCGTGAGCGACATCGACGAGAACACGGTCTTGGGCCACGTGAATGGCAACTTCACGGTGGGCGAGAACATCGCAGACAACGGCGGCGTGAAGATCGCCTTCCAGGCGCTGCGCCACTACCTCTTCGACCGTGACGAGGCCGACGAGCTCAAGGAACCGTCGTCGCTGTCCAAGAGCGCGGCCGAGCAGCTCTACTTCCTCTCGTTTGCACAGGTCTTCTGCGCCAAGTCCAGCGACGAGGCGATGGTGCGGCGTTTGAATACGGATCCGCACTCGCCCGAGCGCTGGCGTGTGAACGGGGCGGCGATGAACAACGCCGAGTTCAAGCGCGTGTTCGAGTGCGAAGTCGGCGACCGCATGGCCCCCAAGACGACGTGTGAGGTTTGGTAAGAAGACACCAAGTTCTAATAGGCGTAGGAAGAGCCTTACGCCTCTGCCTCCAGTGGGCTCACTTTTATCATTTTGGTTCAATATACTGTACACCTTCCTCCAAGCCCCCCTCGTGGATTTGCTGCTCTAAACGGGCAGCGCGGCGCCGTCGTTGGCGTAGTCGGCGTGGTGCTTCGGGTGGCTCGACACACTGGCCGACGCTGAGCCTTCCAGGAACCCGCGGCGTTCCGAGTCTTCAGGGTTTGCCGGTGTGGTCATGTGATCCGGGAGGCAGCGGTCGACGCAGTTGAGAAGATAGCCGCGGTCGAACGGGTTGCGGTACGTGCCGTCGGGGTTGCGCAGGTACTGGTAGCGGTGTGAGTTGACGACTTCGTTGGTCGTGAGGTTTTTGGCTGAGAGGTAGCAGTGGAAGCCGAAGAGGTGCCCCACAGGCAGCAGCAGCACGAGGCCGTACACGACCAAGAGCACGGACCACCACGCGAGGCCGTGGGCGCGCCACTGCAAGTACAGAATGTACTCGAGGACGACGAGGTCGAGCGTCAAGCCACCCACAAAGCCCATGAAGTAGACGTAGTTGCCGCGGCCCACACAGTTGTCCACGAATGGACAGCTGCACAATGGGGGACGCACACAGAAAAGGTTAGAAGCACTGCCCACGTTTGACGCGGACAATCACAAATACAAACGTACTGGTGGTCGAAGGTGTTGACGCACGTCTTGCACACGCGGCAGTGTTTGGCGCGCAGCGGCCGCTGGATGTGGCAGCTGTGGCACAGCGGCCGCTCCAACAGACACAGGTGCGAGGTGTCGTTGTCAATGCCGTCGTTCAGCACGAGCTGCTCCGTCACGTGTGTGTACTCATCCTTGTACGTCGTGTTCTTGGACAGATCTCCGGGACTCGTGCGCTTGGTCAGGAAGAAGAAGCACCACGTCACGGCGTTCCACAGCAAGTGAAGCACGTACAGCGCGCGCAGCTCCGGCATCGCCGGGATCAAAAGCCGCACGTACACGACCAGCGTGAGTGGGATGTTGGCCATCACGAAGTAGTACGGCGCACGCGAGCTCTCCCACCACGCGAGCACGTTCCACTTCTGGCGAAACTGGCGTCTCGCGAGGTAGTTCGCCACGTGGGCAAAGCCCTTGACCTTGGCTAGCTGGTAGGGCGTGCGGCCGTTGGCATCCAGCACGTGGAGATCACTCTCGAGCTCTTCGACGAGGTACTGGACCGTGGCGTACTCGCCCCGCATGGCTGCAAGGTGCAGTGGCGTCTGGCCGTAGTTATCCTTTCGGTCAGTGGAGAGGCCCAGGTACTGGAACACCGATACGATCTCCGTTGCGCCCTTGTACGCCGCCCAGTGGATCGCACTGTCCTGGTCGATGTCCACGAGGTTCACGTCGGCGCCGTGCTTGACGCAGTACATGACCAGCAACGGGAAGCCGTTCTGGGCAGCAATCAGTAGCGGCGTGCGGTGCTTGGTCTCGTCCGAGGTGTTGATGTCCACGCCGAGCTTCACGAACGTCTTGAGCGCCGCGAGGTTTCCCGTGGAGCACGCCCAGTGGATGGGGTGGAGTCGCACGGCGTCTTCGCTCGGGAGATCCAACGGGGCCCCCGCGATGCCCAGGAACTCGATGAACTCGGCGCTTGACCGCTGAGCCGCCCAGTGGGCCAGCGTGTGGCCTTGCGGGTCGCGCTGTTGCACGAGATGCGCGGCGTCGGCCTGATGCGTCTGAAGAATCTCTCGGAACCTCACGAGGTTGTTGGTCTTGGCACACAGGAACAGCTCGTCCAGCGGCGTGAGCTCTTCCGGCGGCGGCAACGGCGCAGCTGCGACTGCTGCGGGCTTCGCGCCATGGTCGTGGGAGCAGTTCGGCCCGTGGCTGTGGCTGTGGCCTTGTCCGTGGCTGTGGTTATGGTCGTGGTTGTGGTCGTGTCCGTGGTTGGCGAGGTGCGGGTTGTTCTCGCTATTGTGCGGTTGGAACGAGAATTTCGGGGCAGCCGGCGCGCGCATGGCATTGCTCGACGCGTGCGCTTCCATTAGAGGCGTTCCGTGCGGCGTCGTAGCCGTAGAGCCGCCGGGAGACGCGTTGCGGTCGGCACTCGTCATTGCGACTGCGTCAATTCTTCCACCGATGAGACGCAGGCTGAAGGGGTACGCGGCATTGCGGCGGGTTACACGCGACCAGGCGGAAAATCATAGCAGTTCTTAACTGTTCTTATCGTTCAGGGTGAGGTTACGCTCTGCCTTGTGTAACCCTTGTCAAGCGAGACCATCACTCCTCGGCTTTGTTGAGCTGCTGGCTCATGGCGTTCGAGAAGTCACGGACCGACAAGAAGCATTGACCGAAAGCAGGAACTCGATCGAAATGGGCGTCGACAAGCGGAAGCGTCCGGCCTCTGAGCCAGTGGCCAAGAATGCGCAGCAGCACAAGAAGCAGAAGCAGGAGTCTGCGCAGAAACCAGTCGGAAAGGCGGCGTCCAAGCCTCAGGGCAAGCACGCGAAGGGTGGCAAGCCAGCGGCTGCCAAAGCGGAGGCTCCAGCGGCGAAGCCTGTGGCTGTGGTGGCCAACTCGAATTGGCTTGCCATGAAGCAGAAGATTCAGCAAAAGGACAACAAGTTCAGCGGCACGACTGAGAAGAAGCACGATCTGGACGTGAAGGCGCACAAGATCAAGGTGAAGGAGCTGAAGCAGACCAAGAAGAAGGAGGCCAAGACCGCCGAGTGGATCGACAACTCGCTCATCGTGGCGATGGATTGTGAGATGGTTGGCGTGGGCCTCTCGGGCAAGCAGAGCGTGCTCGCGCGTTGCAGTATCGTCGACTACGAGGGCAACGTGCTGTACGATAAGACGGTGCGACCAGTCGAAAAAGTCACAGGTGAGCTCACGTTTCAGAAAGGGTTTCAAAGCTGTCGGGCTGCTGTGCTTACCGCCGTTCACTCTTGATCGTAGATTTCCGTACGCACGTGAGTGGTATCCGCTCGCGCATGCTCAAGAACGCGATTCCGTTCGCGCAGTGTCTCAAGGAAGTTGGCAAGCTACTGAAAGACAAGATCATCGTTGGACATGCGCTGAGCAACGATTTCAAGGCGCTGATGTTCACGCCACCAAAGAACCTGATCCGTGATACGGCCAAGTACCGTCCGTACATGCGTCGCAAGATGACTGGCACGGTGCGAATGCTTCTCACTCTGGCTGCCGCTGCAATCGACATGACGACACTAACTCAACCTCTTTTTGATTGTAGAAACTGTTCCCGAAGTCGCTGAAGCACCTCGCCGACGAGTTCCTCGGCTTGAAGATCCAGACAGGCGAGCACGACTCCGTACGTTCAAATCCCTCCATCCCATTCTGTCGAAATCAGCCCAGTGGGCTCACACCACTCTCTTCTGCTCTCTATCTGTGATAGGTTGAGGATGCCCGCGCAACGCTGAAGCTGTACAAGCGTGAGCAGTACGCGTGGGAGAAGTACCTGCGCACGAACAAGTCGGCCGGCAGCCTCGTGGGCATCGCGCCACCACTGCCAAAGGAGAAGACGAACGAGCCGCCCCGCATGAGTGCCATCGGTGAAGACGACGAAGAATCGGACAGCGAGAACGAGTACGGAGCCTCCAAGAGCTCTGCAACGTACTCTGTGCCCGATTCGAAGGTGCTCTCCATCAACGAGTTCGCCGAGTAAGAAGAGCACCAGGATCGACCATCGAAGTAAATGAACAATGGAAACCTCATTTTTGTAGAATGCTGATTTCGATCAATCATGTTTAGATATAAAACCCTTATATCCAATAACCTCAATGACTAAGCCACGATGGGAGACGAGGTTTATACTATTTTTAGGTTTTTCGGGCAGCTCAATGGAACTCCTCCAGTCACCAGTCATTCGCAGACCCAGTTTTCGACCACAACACTCGGCATGTGAGGCCGCAGTTCTTCTTCTGCAGTCGTCCAGGACAGGAAACCGAGTCGATTTCAGCAGCCCGCCTGCATCGTGCGTGTGAGCTGTGCCTTCGTGCACGCTCCTTCTAAGTGCCCATTTACCAGCAGTCCATCCTTTCCAAGTGATGCTTCTGTTAAAACTGGGGCCAATAGTATTCTCCATGCGGCTTGGCGAGTCCTTCCTCGTGCGCTTCCCGTCGGACGACTCGGATCAGTGCCCTCTCTTCGGGGAGATTAGTACTGGCGCCGCGGTCGGGCGATGGCCGTGCGCGGTGTGGCGTTGCCTGGCTTCCAGGCCTGTGTCGTCACACTGCAGAGGGGGTCGCATGGGACATCCTATCTATCCACCGAACACTAGCGTGTCTAGACTGTGTGAGAGCGTGTGAGTGTGTTGCACTATTTAACTTTCCATCACTGCGCGCTATTCCTTGCGAGTGATGATATACGCAGTGCAAAAAGCGACTTCTCGACGGCTTGTCCACGGCACCAGACGTCGGCGCTCGCGCCTGCAGTCTGTCATGTCTGATTCGCCGTCGAACATCACTCAATACGATAAGGAACTTCCTAATAGAGCTACGTGGAGCATACGTCTCCGTCCAACACATCTCAAAGCTGCTGCCTTGATGGTCCTTGCATCTCACCCTTGCCCGCAGCTTCAGGAATCAATTTCAAGAGGTTTCTGAAACCCCACGTTGTTGTGACTGTGATTTGTTGAATTGATATTTATCAAGTATTGGAGGTCAGGGACCACGTCCCAACGGTATCCTGTGCAATTCGCATTTGCGGGAATGGCGCCGCGTGTTGCTGAGTCGGACGCCGCTGCGGCGCTGGCCGCCGTCCACGACGCGCTCCGCAAGTGGCAGCAGCTCCACGTGCTGAAGCGTCTCGAGTACCAGGCGTCGTCGCCACTGGAGAAGCAGCTACTCCACTTTGAGTCGTGGTACCCTGGCGGCGTGGACAGCTACCTGCGGACGGCCACGCAGCTCTATCGCGAGCAGCAAGGCGAGACAGTCGAGTCTATCAGCGAAAGCTATGAGAGCGATCCATTTGCGTCCTGGAAGCCGTCAATTCCAGTGGATTCGTACGGGCTTTTGAGCGTCGAGACGCCAAAATTCCGAGAACTCGAAACCCTGGGGCTCCAACATGCCGCCGACTCGGCGTTCGTGGTCGTCGCCGGCGGGTTGGGCGAGCGTCTAGGCTACAACGGTATCAAGTTGGCGTTACCAGTTGAGACAGTGACGAGAGTGAGCTACATTCAGGTGTACATCCAGCATATCCAGGCTCTGCAGAAGGAAATCGCGAGGCCCGGTCTCGCTATCCCCCTGGCGATCATGACCTCGGACGCCACACACGTCCCGACGCGAGACTTCCTCGAACAGCACGACTACTTCGGATTGCCGTCGTCCCAGATCACGCTTCTGAAGCAGGACACAGTGCCGTGCTTGGACGCAGTCGCCAATCCGCAGTTTCCGCTGCAGTTGGTACTGAGTTCGAGTGAAGCGGAGGCCGCGACGCTTGTCATGAAGCCACATGGCCACGGTGACGTGCACACGCTGCTGCACACGAGCGGGCTTGCTCGCCAGTGGCTCGAAACCCACGGCAAGAGGTACATCCACTTCATCCAAGACACAAACGCACTCATCCTCAACAGCACGCTGCCCTTGTTGGGTGCCAGCGTCGCCAACGAGTGGAAATGGGGCTTCACTGTCGTGCCTCGCAAGGCCAAGGACGCCTCCGGCGGCATCGTAGACTTCAAGAACGCTGCAACGGGCCAAAGCGCACTGTTTAACGTGGAGTACCACGAGCTCGACCACTTCCTGCGCACCCAGGCAGGTGACGCCTTTCACGATGGCGACACGAACGACCCGACCACGGGCTTCTCGCCGTTCCCAGGCAACATCAACCATTTCGTCGCGGAGCTCGGGTCGTACGTCGAGGTTCTTGAGGCTTCTAGAGGCAAGACGCCAGAGATTTTCAACCCGAAGTATCGAGCGGACCACAAGGCACTGTTCAAGTCCCCGGCGCGACTCGAGTGCATGATGCAGGACTTCCCCAAGCTTCTCGTCGCCTCGACGGCCAGCGTGGGCAGTGGCTCTATCGGCTTCCTGTCTTTCCCCGCCTCACTTGTGTACTCCCCGTGCAAAAACGACACGGCCAGTGCTGCCGCGAAGGCTGCGTCGGATATCCCGCCGCAGTGCGCGTGCTCCGCAGAGCACGACGTGTACTCGTTGAACCAGGCCAAGCTCGCGCAGATCGGAGTGCAATTCACGAACCCAGACACCCAGATCGCCGGAGCGAGACCTGCGTGGCTCGGTATTCCGGTGGCCGCTAGTGCTACAGGCCCCCACGCCACCTTCTCTTCGTCTTTCGGTGTCTCGCTAGACGCACTTCAGCGCCGGTTCCCGACGCCGTCGCAAGTTTCGATCTCGCATCGCTCGACGCTGGTTGTGCAGGGCGCAGGTGCTAACAGAGTCACGTTTGCTTCGCTGAGACTAGATGGAGCCGTCAAGTTCACGGTTTGCGAAGGCGCGACTGTGGAGGTTCAAGGCCTGAAGGTCGCGAACGCTGGGTACGAGTATGTGGAGGTCGGTTCGTCGTCACAAGACCCCGTTGACATCATGCGTGGCTACAATCTGAAGGCGCGCGAGGTCCTTGAGCTCACATTCGATCAGCCAGGACGCTACGTTGTTCAGAGCGACGGCAGTGTAGTCAAGTGTCCTTAACAGAGCTTGTAGGCGCTAGCAATGAGCACTCGTAATGCGAGGAATGGTTAACTCTGTCGTTTCGTTGGTAAAGGTTTGCGTGAAGTATCCGCTCGTCACGGATTTGTGTGGCAGTGCACGGTAGACATGCTACTGGTGTGGCTTGAGAACGAACGTCTGTGTCTGCATGCGGATTGTATTGCTTAATTCGAAGAACATACGTAGACATCATCAAGGCGATTCAGTCGTCGCCCTCGGCTGTCAACTTAACATCACTTTCACTCGTCCTCCCACTGACTCGCGAGCTGGTTGCGGGCTTTCGAGCGGAAGCCGTTGCTACTGGGCTCCTCCACGTCGCTCAGACTGCTGGCTTCCGACAACGGCGTAATGGCACTGATGTCAATCGCCACTCCGCCACGAGATGAAACCTGCCGCTCATGGAGCTGGCTGGTGCCACTGCCGCTACCAAGATCAACGAAGCCGCTCGACCCGCCAGCACGTTCCTCCGCCATCAGTCCTTGTTTCTCGTAGAACTGGGCGCTGCTGCTACCACCGCCGGTGGATCCGCCAGGGAAGAGCACCGGCTCGTTCGATCGCAGCAGCTCCTTGAAACGGCGCTCACGAGCCGACATGAGCACCGAGATCCACTGCGGCACCCGCGGCAGACGCGTCATCGTCAAGTAGGCACCGCAGATGAGCACGTGCTCGAGCACGAGAATCACGAGCAAGCGCCACGAAATGTGGAGGCAGCCAAAATCAGGGCCGAAGATGAAATCGTTCAGCGTCTTGCCCTGCTTGTTGAGCTGGTTCTCGATGTCCCGAACGCACGTGCCGTCGAAAAACTCGAGTGAACCCGTCGAGATGCAAATCAACAGGACGTTCACGATGACGGCGACGTACGCGTACACAGTGAGAATGCCTCGCCAGCCGCCGATACCGTTTGCCTTGCGCGGAATCGGCCGCTTGAGCGTCTTGCACAGTCGGTAGCCGTCCGTGCGCTTCTTCAGCGAGTTGATCAGGAAACACGCGAGGGGCATCGGTGGCCACAGGATGGAAAACATGACTGTGAATCCAAACTGGACAGTGAGCGCGTGGAAATCGTTGTACGGATCGTACGTGTCCTGCTCACTTTCGAACAGGATCTCGCGAGCTTTCTTGTTGAGCACTTCGATCTGCGCGGGTGTGTACTCCAAGTATCGAGCGTTTGACTTGTTGCCGAAGTGGGAGGACGTCTTGCCTTCGTAATCCAACGAGCCGAGGATCTTCATCGAGCCTGACTCCATCACTCGCTTCTGGGCAGCGGTGTCGGCAGCCGCACGCGCGTGCTCGCGACGGTTGCGCACGAGAATCGGAGCGATGACCTGAAGCGCGATGTTGAGACTCTGCGTGACCAGAATCGGCGTCACAAACATGGCACTCAAGTCGACGTGGTGGCGATCGAACGTGAAGTAGCCGACACACTCGATACAAGTCGCGTCCTTGGGACCAATGGGACAAATGATACACGTGCCGTGTTGGTCCACGTAGGGTCCAAAGCAGCAGTTCATCGCGTCGCCGTACACGAGGTGGTTGAGCGAGTTCATGAGATAGTCGCCAAACCCCGGGATCACGAACACAAAGGCGAGCGAGAAGAACCACGTGTAGTAGTTGAGGAAGTCGAGCAGGAACAGCTTGCGGATGAGCGCCTTCTCGTACTGCTCCTCCGTGCGGTAGTTCTCCCAGTGCGTGAAGAGCGCGCCCATTTTGGTCACGACCATGTTCCACTGGATCACATCCACGAAGATGCCGAACACCATGCCTTCAAGAAGAATCAAAAACCACTGCGTTGAGAAGATGTGGCTCACGGGGTACTTGGCCTTGAGGATCTCGTAGATCGTCACCCAGACGGCGACCAGCACGAGCATGATCACAGTCTGCAGCAGCATGAACAAGGCCACGCAGAAGAGCTTGGGCAGCCGACGCCAGGCCGGATACACCGTCTCGAGCTCGCCTGTGAGCGAGTTCACGCGCTTTTCCCCGTGGAAAAACTTGTTCGGGTACTCGATCTGCTTGACGTCGAGCTTCTTGTTCCAGTCGTACTGCATCGCTGCGTTCTTGCGATCCCACGACTTGAGGAACGAAAATGACCACACGACCGACACGCCAAAGCCCCAGAACGGCAGCAGCCGCATGTACGTCACTGTCGGAATCACGCCGCGAAGAATCTGCATGATGAGCCCGAGGATGCCAATCGGAATCAGCGAGCGGTTGTAGTAGTTGATGAACGCGAAGTAGAAGGCGACCTTCTCGCCGAAATTGTGACGCAGCGACTTGAGGATCTTGCGGTCGTCCTTCTCGGACGGCTTCCATTGCCACGACGTGACCCATTTCGAGATCAACTGGTCGGTCAAGCGGCGGTCGTGCATGGGGAACATGTCGTGAATCCACGCGTGGGTCATCGAGATCTTGGCGCGCTGCTCGATGATGTAGTCGACGATCTGGACGCGCTCGGCCGGCGTCGGCGGCGCTCGGCGATCCACGAGGTCTTGCTCCAAGTCGACTATCGAGCCGTGCTCCATCCACAGATTGTCTCGGAAGTGGGTCACGTACGCATTCACGATCTCGTCGGTCGCACGGATCAGTAAGATGAAGAACTCCGAGTTCATCTCGTCTTTAGCGTGGCCACCGTCGATAATGTCGACAAAGAGCCCTTCGCCGACGAGCTGGTCGACGATACGGCGGTGCTCGTCTTCACTCTCTCGATGCATGGGCGTGCTGGCCATGCAGAGGCGACGGAACCCGCCGCGCTGCTGCGTCGCCGACGTGTGCGCATCGTTCACAGGACCCGTGCAGCCAGCACCACTGCTGCAGCAGCCACAGCCGCAGATCCAGTTCCACCACTGGGCCATGACCGAGGGGATCTTCACGCTGCGCTTCACGATCACGGCAAAGTCGTACGCTGGCTGGCGTCCGCTCTGGATCTCTTCGGGCTTGAGGTACCGGAACTTGCCGGCCTTGGTTACAGTCTGCGGCAGCGTGTAGCTGGCTTGCTTCTTCGTGTGGCTGCCACTCATGCCTCCAGAGGACGTCGCTGTTGACGCCGTCGCGATACTCTGGCGAAGCGACGACGACGACGAGCCGCGGAGACGCTGGCTCATGGCCGACTCGGACCGCGGCGAGTCGTCTGCGTTGTCGTCGTGCACTACGGAAGCAATGGGCACAAGAGAAGTGGTCGAGTTAACCAATGCCAGCGAGTCCCGAGGCGTCTCGTCATCGTCGTCCGTGAGTGGCAGCCCCATATACGGACGCCGCAGAGGAGCTCCACCGCCGCCGGCGGAACGACTACCAGAGACAGACAAGGAAGAGCTGAGTCGCCTACCTCCTCCTCCAGCGGCCGCGGGGGCTCCTCCGCTGGGCCGGCGCTTGCCTGGGGCGCTAGATCCGGAGGCCGATCCGGCACTCGGCCGGCTGATCGACCGTTTCTTCTTCTTCTTGACGGCGTTTCCGCCCAGACTTCCAGAGTCCGCGGACTGCGCGTCCAGCTCGTCGTGTTGGTCCTCTTCCACGGCGTCTCGAGGCGCCAGCGCGGCGCTGTCGTCGTCCATCATGCGCATGCTCATAGCGGATCTCTTGGCGCTGTGGCTCCTTTTTTCCTGGTTTCTTTTTGCAGTTGGAGGTTTCTACGCTTTTTTCAGTCACCCACAAGTGCGAAATCGTACTTAGTGGGATATGATAAATCAGCTTCCGGCATCATATCGATTGTTACAGGATGAGACATGCACCAGCATACGGTAATCGCCGGATTGTGGGTTCTTCATCCAACCCTATATTTATTATGAAAGGTGATTCGTTAATAGAGGATATCGTACGTTCTTTGGATCTTCCACTAGGTTCGCATGCTAAACGGCAAAATGGGTTCACTACTTACTGGACCTCTCACTGGAAGAAGGCGTCCTCGACCTCGTGGAGGTTGCGCAGGGCGTCTTCGCGGCCCATGTGGAACATCTTGACGGCCCAGTCGGCATTCGTGGTTACGAGGATCCACGTGGGGGAAATCCAACGCCACTTCCAGATCTGGAACACCTTGTGTGCACAGTCCGGGTGCGCCAGTGGGGTGTTGTTCGACAGCCCACCGTCGACGAATTTCTTGCCACGGAAGCTCGAGACCAGCGACGTCGTGTACAAAGGCACGTGAGCCGAGGTGAGCATCGCGTCGACCATCTCTTCGTTGTTTTTGAAGGTCGTCACGAGATGGTTTTGTAGACTGGGGATCTAATAACAACAAAAAGTTACGCCATGATCAGTGCCTTGGGTTGGAAGCTATCTGGACCAAGAGAATGCACGTACCTCAGTGATGGAGAAGTACAGCTTCTTGTCTACCTTCTTGTACGCGTCTGGTGGGAGCATGTCGAGCATGTTGCGCTTCACCATGGGGATCCATCTGACCAACAAACAAACACCAGTTGTGAGATGCCGGTCCTTCCATGAAGATGATACTACGATTGAGAGTACGTACTTGCCGAGCCCCGCGTACGAGCACTGAGCGGCTTCTTCAATGAGTGGGATGTTCTCTTTGAAGAAGAACTCCTTCACATCAATGCCAAGCGCCAAAATGGTGGCTGGGAAGCAGCCAGCGGACACGCCGGAGAAGATCACATTCTCGAGGTCGTACTCCTCCTGCAGCACGGACGCAACACCGAGGAAGTAGTTGTACATGCCGCCGCATCCACCGAAACCAATTTGCGCGATGTCGTGCTTGAGCGTCAGCTTTTTGCGCTGCTTGCTACCCGTGGGGCGGTGCTGGAGATGCCACGGCATGATCGTGCGCGGCGGTCCATGGAGCGGACTGGAGCTGCCGGACTCGCTGAGTTTGCGGCGCTGCTCATCGAGGAGCTCGTCCTCCGCCGCATCCGTACGCCAGAGCTGGTCCATGGTCCTCCTTCACGACGCTCTGCTCTCGGCGGTCCCGCTGGTCGCTCTCTTGGAAGCCAACACGCAGGCGAGATGCATGCGAACTTCACAAGGGACGCGCGCTGCGTCGGCGGCTCAACGGGTCCGTTGTCAACCTGCCAGACGGTTTCAACGGAAGGTACATGTACCGGGTATCTGGTACATGCGAACTTAGCCAATGTTCACAAGTCGCATGCCGTTTGTGAATCGTATTTTGCGACGCACAGTTTGTGCCCACGTGCCAGTTGAACTTCTGGACGCACCGCATCGTTCACTGCTGTACCCTCACCAGTTCACGAAAGTATCACCACTTGTGCAGGGTGTACAGTATTTGAAAGCTTGGACGTGCCTTCCTCCTCTCTTACGTCCACGCAAGCTCAGCGGTTGTCGCGTCCAGTAGTGCAGTCAGCATGGCCAACTCTTGGCGGGCAGCTCCCGCTCTTCTGACTGCAGCCAGTTCGGAAGACCAGTTCGCAAAGTCGTGAGGAGCTCTTGTTGGGCTGGCCAAGCATCATGGTACGATGCATGGAAGTTTATCGTGTCGATGGGAGATATCCATGTTGGTTTCGTGACACTTTGATTGCTCCGTCAAGAATTAGGCGGGCGCTTGCGGCTCAAGCGATGAGTCCGCAGGACCATGTGCAACAAATCTACTGAACACATCCACTTGAATGTGCAGCTTGCAGCAAGCTGCACATTCAAGTGGATGTGTTCAGTAGATTTGTACTGCAAGCCTTGCAGTCCACCCTCCACGAAACGAAACCGATGAGATCTCGTAAATGTGTTGTGGGATGCCGCTCCCATCGACGAAGAGCACGACGACACTGTAGCCATCGCCAGCCATGAACCCACTGGCCGCCAGCCTGGCGTGCGATCCTCATCCATTCCTCGCGTTGCCCCATCCCATCCGCGTGAGTGGATCACACAGGTCCGCCCCTCACTGCCACGTTGATGCTGGATACGGTATCGTACTAGGATTGCCTGCACGGCTTTCCTGCCTCATCTTACGCTGCGTGCCCCCATTGTCAAGAGATGTCAACACACACTTTTGCCAAAAGCCACCACACGCGGACAAGCGGAGCTGAACTCTTGAAGCTGGTGGATTTTCAGCCAATCGGACGTGTGTAATTTTCTCATAAGACAGTCGGAGACACGAGGATTTTATGACCGAAGCCAAGCTCTCTGTCCGATTCCCACCCAGCATGGTCAACATGGGCATGATTGATGACCATGTTGCCCATACACAACACCGCGAAGGAAGCGCCATCGAGCGTCCACACGTGAGCATGGCTGTTCGTGAGCGGAGCCGATTGACGACACGCACGATCCTCCCCAGTGCACTCGCTCACACTTTGGAACCCTACGCGAACCCAGTGGCCGGAATTTTTCACGAAAAAATTCATCTGGGAATATCGGTTTAGACAGGTATGTCTGGCAAAGTCACCCGCCAGTTGCTCGTGACGAGTCTCGGGGAAATGGGTTCCCACGACCCGAGTGCCGGAACCAAACCTTCTCTCCCTTGCTCTCTCCCCCTCTTCTTCGAGGAGAACAAAAGGAGAGGACTCCTCTCCCCCAAACTCTGTTCCCTCCTTGTTCTGCGCTTGTGTTTCTATCGGAGCGTGCGTTTCCAGGACTCAGACTCGCTTTTGGGGAGAGAGGATGGGCTCAGATTCCTGGATCTGATGAGAGAGCTCCTCACCTCATTCGGATCTCCTCAGCGTCTCGATCCGAATAGAAGCCCCTGCTGTTCTTCCACCCGGTCTGTCTGTGAAAGGCCCCCAGCACGAGCGCCGGGGCTGAGATGGCGGCGACACAACACTCCCACAGACTCTCACACACGCATCAACCTCCGCACGACACCACACGCGATCCACGCGCGCACAGAGAGCCACCGGAGCACCGCGCAGAACTCAATCCGCCTCGTACTACCGAGCACGCCGCCGCGCGTCCCCCACCACAGCACTACCGCACGAACACTGCGTAGTCCAGCTCCATCCAGCGACGGTCTCACAGGCGCGGGTAGCCAGTCAATTCAAATCTCCATCTCTCAGCACAGCACAGGCACAGGCACAGGCTCGCGGGTCGGTCTCTCTCTCGGTGCAGTACAGTACCTCCCCAACTATCCAGTACGATAGCAACGATGACCGTGAACTCGCCGTCGCGCGCGAGCCGCCGCGACTCGTGGGAGGCGTCCATGCAGCAGCAGGAGAACAACAACAGCTTGAGTCAGAGCAACACGCCTGTGCGCGGACGCTCGCCGGTGTCTCAGAAGGCGCGTCGCAGCGTCACGCCACCACGCTCCGGAGGTGAGAGCGACGACGAAGATGGCGACTTCGATGACTACGATTTCAACGACAATGACAGCGTGTGCAGCGGCAGCGAGGAGCCGTCGCAGCCGGGCAAGGGCACGTGGACGCGCGAGGAACACCGGAAGTTCCTCGAGGCCATCAAGATCTACGTGAACGGTCCGTGGAAGCTTGTGGCCGAGTACGTTGGCACTCGCACCGTCCGCCAGACCATGACCCACGCACAGAAATACCGCCAGAAGGCTGCGCGTCGAATCCGAGGACTTCGCACGAAGCAAGCGATTATGCGGATGCACCATGGCCACGAAGTCAGCGAGGAGTCCATGGTCCAGGAGCAGATCCGCACGATGCTGGGTCAGTCTCGCCACGCGTACCTGCCGCCAGATCTCGTGGCGACGCTCAGCAATTCGCCGTACGGCAGCCCCGTCGGAAGCCCGTACATGCCAAGCAGTCCAGTCATGCCTCGCAGCCCGCTCATGTCACCAGCGATGCCTGGCAGTCCCGTGATGAGCGGAGACCCGGGTATGTTTCCCCATGACCCGATGTCGATGTCCATGCCGCCAAGCTTGCTGTCTTCGCGGCTGGAAACCCCACTGTCCATCACGATCCGGTCCGCGCCTATGGCTGGAGATTCGATGCCCGTGTACGCGCCGGCTACTCCACCACCTTCGTACGGTAGCTCTCCAGCCACGTCACCTGTGTCAGCTCTCACGAACCAAATGGCGATGCACGGACTGGCGTCCCCAGTCGCTCAGAACCAGGGTGGAGGTGGCTTTGATGCGGACATCTTCGACGGCTTCGACACATCGCCGTCGTTCGAGGAGATGAACGAATCGCAGTCAATGGGGCACATGGACACGTCGCAGTCACTCGGGCACATGGAATCGTCGCAACAGTCCCTCGCGCACCTCATGAACCCAGCGCCGTCGCTCGAAGAGTGTGCGAACGTCCTCATGGAGGTGCTGTTTGACGGGCCGTCGTCGCTCAAGGACGAGCCGCAGGATCCGCATCTGATGCCCCAACAGAACCAGTTTGACATTGATATTTAAGGACAAGAAGAACGACGCACCAGAGAAAGACAAGTCGAGTCAAGCTGCCCACTCGCGTATCGTTGGCGCTGTGGACCACGCTGCCGTGTTTGAATGAAACTGAGCAAATACACATTTCTACGACGCAAATAGGTTTTTCTGCACCCTTGTGTCGGTTCGAGGTCTCCCCCTCCCTTCCCGTTCCATTCCAACCCCACTTGCATCACAGTAATCGACGAGAGACGCGCCGACAATTATGGGCCTGCTCGGGAAGGTGTTCGGCCTGGAGAAGAAGGGCAAGATCGTGCTCAACGTGGACAAGCCGTCGTACATCGCTGGCGAGCTGGTTGTCGGCACGATCCACATCAGCATCTTCGAGCCGATCGAGTGCGATGGTGCGCTATAAAACTACGGGCGTATGAAATGTGAGACCAAGCACTGTTAATCTAAAGGATCGAGTCTGTTGCTAGCGGTGGTGTTGAAGGCTACGGGTAAAGAGAAGATCAAGTGGGTGGAGGAGCGCACGGAGACGGACGGGGACGGCCACAGCCACACTAAGCGCGAGCACCACGACAAGGAACACGAGTTCTTCAAGCAAAAGGTCCAGAATCACATCGAATGGATCGCTCGGTTGACCTCTTGATACTGAGCTGTGTGTGCTTGGACAAGCAGATCGTGATGTCGTCCATTGCGCAGACGTACGTGCCTGGAGAGTACGTGTATCCCTTCGAGTACCAGCTCCCTCCCGACCTTCCTGGAGTGTTCTTTCTGCACAACTACTCGTCGGCCAGCGTCCACGATCTCACGTGTAAGATCAGCTACAAACTCAAAGCCACGCTCGACGTGGGTGGCTTCCTCGCCAAAGACCTCAAGGCGACGCGGGAGCTCGTCGTGCACGAGCAGCTCACACAGAGCATCCAGCCAAGCCACGACGCCACCACGCAGAACGTGCGCTTTCTGTGCTGCATCAACAAAGGCTCGTGTGCCTTGGACGTCGCGATGGACAAGAACGTGTACTTGGCGGGGGAAACCGCTCAGATCCACTGCAAGATCCAGAACGGCTCGGAAGTCGACATCACGGCCATGCGCTGCAAGCTCTTCCAGGACATCCACTTGAACGTCCACGGCCACGCGAATCGGTTCTCACGCCAGCTCTGCGTGCAGCAGTTCAGCGGCGTCCCAGCGAACTCGTCGCTTGAGCAGCCGCAGCCACTGCCTCTCGTGTACAACGGTGTGATCAACCCGTCGACGAGCGGAAGGCTCATCAAGTGCTCCTACCACGTGGATATCGAGTGCGATATCCCCTGGTGCCCGGACGTCCACCTCAATCTGCCGGTGACGATCATCGCGCCGATGCTGATGACCTTCCCGCCATGGGGAGCTCCACCACCAGGAGCTGAACCACTTTAGAGACAGATGACGGGAGCAACAAATCTGAATGCTTTCACACAGTGCAGTGAAGAAGAATGACAGCTGAGGCATTAGCGTCATACCGGTACATCCGAACCAGGTGGCTATTGTGCTTGCGCTTCAAAGTCTCCAGTGGCTACATTGTACAGCCTACAAAGTCTTCAGAACCCAACTGACGGTCCTGTAGGCTTCAGATGGCTGCAACTTCGTGTGCAACTTTGCCGAGATACTGAGCTGGGCGGAACGGCTCAATTGGACCTGTTGCCCATTCAGCTCCACGTCGATTCAAACAGCTTCTCCATGGATTTCTTGTGGCACCCAACTCACTTCTGCGCTGCAGGGACAGAGAAGGCAGCAGCATGCGAGAGACCGTGGGGTGATACAGTATCAGCCACTGCCAGTCCTTGATGGGCACAGCGTGTACCCAGTGGAGACCCCTACCCACATTTCCAACTCGTTTTCCGTATTACGGTGCAAAAATCGTGTTTTGATCACTTTATCTGGCTTGTTCAAGTTGCATTGTACCTCGTTTTGGAGACAATCTGACCATCTCACCTTGTATTAGTCACATCAGGTTCTTAATCGACGGTCCACCAGCGTCGCCTCGCAGCATCTCCATCACGATGCGGCGAGCGGCCTGACGCCACTCACAAGACGAGCCACGCGCAACGGGCCGCGCAGTCGCCGTCTTCGTCGTGTTCTCGAACGTCGTCTGTCGGCCCGGCCGCCAGTCCGCGTCTCCGCAGAGGCCTGCGGCGCACCCCACATTCCGCAAACTCCGACTCTCCCCCGCAGTCGATCCTCCACACAACACCCCAGTCACCATGGGCAAGATGGGCAAGAGCTTCGGCATCGCCAAGAAGGGCAAGATCTCGATCGCGCTCGAGAAGCCGTCGTACGTGGCCGGCGAGATCGTGCGCGGCACGATCTACGTGACCGTCCACGAGGCGATCCAGTGTGACGGTAAGGCAGTCACTCACGAGTTGTGGATCGTTGTGTGCGTGCGAGACTGACAAATTGCGGTTTGTGTACGGCAGCTGTGATCCTCAAGGCGACGGGCAAGGAGAAGGTCAAGTGGACGGAGAGCAGCGACGACGGCAGCCACGACGAGGAGCGCGAGCACGAGTTCTTCAAGCAGAAGATCGTGATCACGTCGTACCCACACGTCGTCAACCCGGGCAGCTACTCGTACCCATTCGAGTACCAGCTGCCGCCGACGCTGCCGGGCGTGTTCCACATGGAGCGCTACAACTCATTGTTCGTGGAGAACCTCGAGGCCGACATCAAGTACAAGTTCAAGGCGACGCTGGACGTGGGCGGCTACTTGGCCAAGGACCTCAAGGCGAACACGACGGTCGTGGTCCACGAGCAGCTCACGCAGACCATCCAGCCGAGCCACGACTCGACCACGCAGAGCGTCAACTTCCTGTGCTGTCTGAACAAGGGCACCTGCGAGCTGGCCGTGTCCATGGACAAGAACGCGTACTTCCCGGGCGAGACGGCGCAGATCCACTGCCAGATCAACAACAACTCGCAGGTCGAGATCTCGACCATGCGCTGCCGCCTCTACCAGGACATCACGCTGCTTCTGGGCCATGGCAGCCACACGTTCACCCGCGAGATCGCGGCGCAGTCCTTCCCAGGCGTCGCGCCGGGCAAGACTGTCTCCCAGCACCAGCCGCTGCCTCTCGTGCCCAACGTCGACGGCTTCGTCACGCCATCGACGCACGGCACTATCATCCGCTGCGACTACCGCGTGGAGATCGAGTGCGATATCCCGTGGTGCCCGGACGTCGAGCTCCACATGCCCGTGACCATCATCGCGCCAGTCGTGCCCAGCCCAATGTACGCGCCACCTCCGACGTCCGGCTACGTGGCTCCTGCGGGCGGCTACGCGGCCCCTGCTGGCGGATACGTCCAGCAGGCGTAAACAGGGAAGAGACGAGAGGGCAAGCGAGTAACGTCGCACCGTATTGATTAAGCGTAGTGTACCGTTGACGAGGCGATAATGAGAATTCCGGTTGCCGAGTCCGTCCGACTTCATTTCCACAATCATGAGTCCGAGCGCCTGCTTACGTGGCGAACGCCAATAACTGCCAATGAGCTGCTCGGCTGGGCGGCTCGGTAATCACCTTCTGGGCTTGGATGACTCCTTCGCCTGGGGAAGTTGCAGTTGAAGCAGTGTCTCCGCTTCCTGAACCTGCTATAATCCATCAAAGCATCCTCTCCTTCAGTCATCTGCTGCATGTCGCGAGGTGTACGAACCTCTATTCGCCGATCGCCTGTCGAAGGGGGGATGGACAATCGATTAAAAAAACCAGCCTGTCCATCCGCCCAGAAGCTCTTCTTATGGAGCTCTTCTTGAGGAGCTCCGCACTGCCTCCTCCGAAAGCCCAGCGGTCATTCACCAACTCGAGTCTTCCATGGCTCAACACGCGATCGTGCTCACGCCCAAGCGGGAGGAGTCCTCGCCGGCGGGGGCGTACGCCACGCTGCCCGACGCCCCACGGGACCACCCCACTCCTCAGTCTCCTGGCTTCAAGCGCGTGTACCTGCGGTCCTCAGGCGACGATGGCAAGCCCAGCGAGTTCCCCAGCAACGCCGTCACCACGTCGCGGTTCACGTGGTACAGCTTCCTGCCGCTGTTCCTGCTGTCGTCGTTCTCCAAGATCGCCAACCTCTACTTCTTGCTGGTCAGCGTGTTCCAGATGATCCCGTCCATCTCGCCCACAGGCGGCGTGCCCACGCAGCTCTTCCCTCTCGTCGCCGTGCTGCTGGTCGACGCCGTGTTCGCGGCCGTGGAGGACTATCGCCGCCACGCCGACGACGCGCGTGCCAACGCTGCGCCCACGCTCATCTACTCTCACGACACCCAGAGCTTCCAGCCAGCGCAGTGGAAAGACATCTACGTCGGTGACATCATCCAGATATCGAACCACGAGACTGTTCCGGCCGACGTGGTGCTGCTGTCGGTGGTGTCGGCCACGGCACTTGGCGTCTGCTACGTGGAGACCAAGAGTCTGGACGGCGAGAGCAACCTGAAGCTGCGGGAGGCGCCTCGCGTTACTCGTGGCATGTTCGAAAGCGAGGCTGCCATCGCTGGTGCCACGAAGGGGTACGTCGACATGGAGCAGCCCAACAGCGACGTCCACCAGTTCTCCGGTGCGCTGTTCCTCGAGATCCCAAAATCCGATGGCGCGAGAGTCGACAGCGTGCCGCTTTCGATCAAGAACGTGCTGCTGCGTGGCTGTAAACTGCGCAACGCTGATTCG
>JAADXN010000178.1:0-38254 GCA_023337875.1 Pythium apleroticum | reverse complement strand
GTGGTCGCTCGACGAACTGAGCGCAGTCAACGAAGTCTCCAACGAATTCCGACGCCTGTCGCCTGCCAAGCTGCGGCAACTCTTCATATTCTTCGGCGGCAACATCGACCGCGTCATGCTGTGTCGTCGCAGTCAAAAGAAGACGCACATGCAGTACAAGAAGTCACGGCGGCCGCCGATAACCAAGCTGCTTGAGCTGATCAAGGACGAATTCGGGGTGACGCAGCGCGACGACAGCGCAGTCTACCTGCACATGGCCCCAGACGCACGAGCCAAAGCCGGATTCCGCCTCACGTTCTCCTCGAGGAGGTTCGCGAGCGTGCTGGTCAGTCGCCTCGCGTATGTTCGTGATGAGCTCCAGATCGCGACAAAGTTCGCGTTGGAGCCCACGGCCAACGTACGATGGGACGCCGTGAAGCGCGTGCTGTTTGCGATGCTCACGTTTCGCTTAGTCGACAAGGGAGGCGTCGAGCTCGCGTTCCGAAAGCCTCATTCACTCGATGAACCAACGGTGTTAAAGCTGAGTCCTGCCAGAGTAGCTTTCACATCAGCGAGTTCACTGAATGAGGTCCTCGAGGAGTCCAGCCAACTGGAGCACAAACACGCCTTCATTCGTCTCCAGCTGCCTCTTGCTGAGTTTCCAGCAGTCGATGCGGTGGTCGTTGAACGCTCGCTGCGTCGGTGCTTCCTCCTGAGTTGCAGCACAAATCACAGCGATTTCTTGGTGCAATGCGAAGCAATGGCAGCAGCAGCAAAGGCAGTGGCGACTGCCCAAGCGATGTCGAACACAGAGAAGATGCTGGTGATCCCAGCGATCGTCGTGCCGCTATGGCTGCACGACATTGTCGTTAACGAAGCCAGTGGGGATCCCATCGCGTCGAGACCGACGAGCTGCTACGTGGCTGCTTTTGACCCCTCCGATGACTCCACTACACAAACTAATAGCAACAAGCAGCGTTAGGTTCTGAGCCTGTACGGCTCGACGGACTTCTTCTCGGTCGTGCTCGCGTTAGTCCACTCTGGCGGTTTTTGTGTTCATCTAACATCCACGTGAATCAAAGGCAATCATCAACTTCGAAGTACTCGGAGTACTGAAGTGAAAGCTTGAGGTTGGCTTCGTCCGAAGTCTATAGTCGTCTGCGGAATGGTGGCTCTCCGTCAGCAAAAAGGCAGGTCGTTCTCAAAACTTGAATTGCTTTCTTATGAAGTTGTCTTCAACTCACTGCTGTCTTTGTCGTCACTCGTGTTTGCTAACGCAAGAATACCAAGCTCAAAATGCTTCCACTCAACCGGACGCTTCGTTGCCCTTTCCGTCAAACGTGGTAATGTAGCAGCACACGCATGGCGTCGACTGACACTCTTCCTTCTCGTTCCTGAAGACGATCTCGCGCAGCCACGGCGGGACGACCAACGCGGGGACCACCTGCGCGTTCACACTCGGTGGCATGACCCTTGCCACCGCCTTCGCTTCTGATACGACGGCGTGACGTTGGGTGTTGAACTCGCTGATGTCCGTGCAGAAGCTGAGAAGGAACCATCGCTTGTGATCGAGCACGATTGCATCCACTGTAGGGCACTCGGCAAAGGGCAGGTCGATGCCGACGTACGCCAGCCTCTCATGCCATCGACCCGGTCGAAACTCCTCAATCAACTCCCACAGCGACCCTTGCGTGACCGAGTCAACGACGTCGGAACCAAAACGCAGCGAAAGTGGCGCGCACTCGCGGCCAGAACGCGACCCACAGAGCCGCTCGAACACCATTGTGACGCGGGCCGATAACTTGACGTGACACATCAGCCAGCGACAGGTCAACATCTCGAACAGCACGCGCTTCACGGCATCGCAGCGCACGTCCGCACGCGGGTCCATCACAAACGCGGTGATCGCGTGGACGGCGTCGGCGTTACACTCGTTTCGTGCGACCATCACCATGCCCAACCCCTTGCAGGCGCACTGGAGGCGGAACCCGGCCTTCGCTCGTGCGTCGGGCACCATGTGGAAGTGGATTCCACTGTCATCGCGTGCCGTGGCCGCGCCTTCACGCTTCACGAACGCGAGCAGCTTGTCCAGAGGCCACTCGTTCCATTGATCGTAGTCTGCGTGGATTTTGCGTCTCGCGTCGCTCAGATTCAACACGCGCTGAATGTTGCCGCCGAATATCCTGAAGCCAACGAGGAGCTCGGCAGTGGGGAGCCGTCGTGACTCGTGCGTCGTCTCGTTCACGACACACATTTCATGCAGCGTCCACGCTGGTAGGATCCACGTCTTCCGCGGGGGAGGCGTGAGCTGCGCCAGCGGCAGTCGATAGTCGCTGTTTGGGGTGGCGACGAAGATCGTGACGCCTAGCCACGTCTCGATAGGTGGGGGCGACGGCTTCAGTGACACGGCAGCGTCAACACCGTCGCCCAGCACCAGCCGAAGCACAGAGGAATCACTCGCAAGCTGCTGCAGTTGGTCGGCGTCGTCCACTCGACGGAATATGCCAGGCGCTTGAGCCCACAGGTACGTCTTGTAGCGTGCCGTGACGACGAGGCGGATCTTAGGTGGCAAATACGCGATGGTCTGGGCGTCAAATAGGAGGCAGAAGACGCAGTAGAAGAGGAAGAAGCGCTTGCCGATGCCAGGAGAACCCGTGACCACGAGCACACGGGACGACATGGTGGACTCATCTTCAAACGCTTGGCGGATACACGGCACGAGCTCACTGAAGACAATGGGAAAGCACGCGCGGACCAAGACGTGGTCGGGCTTGTCGATCTTGACGCCGAAAGGCAAGTCGCTGATGTGAAAGAAGGCTTGCGGATCCTTGAGCCCCGGAATCTTGAGCGAGTGAAGAGTCCGCGCTGGGAAACACTCCCCTAGCAGCATGATTTTCGAGTCCTCGACTGTACGCAAGATGTCGATCTCCACCAAGACGCACACGCGAGATCTTTCCGACGCATTCAAAGGAAGCAGGTTCGTTGCGGGCGTCTCGCCGTCAACCGCGATGGGCTGCATTTGCTGGGAGTATTCGCCGTTGAGGAAGCGACGCCGTTCCGCGTCATCACTTGGGTCCCAGGGCGTCACGCGATACAGGCGCAAGTCGCGCGGACCGCGAAGACCCTCGAAAACCATCGCGTTGTCCTCAATGAGACGCTCGCACGCTTCTTCTGTGGTGTCTTCGCCATAGAACTGCGCCTTGATGAGAAGTGCGTCACCTAGCAATACGCACGTGAGGTGCTCCATGCTCGTTGTCGCTTGGCGAGGGAAGAAGTTGAAGTGCGAAGACTTCCACGCTCCTGACCCAGATTCTCGTTATTTACAGGTAATTTTGCACATATGTTGCGGTTGAAGTGACCATCACTCTTCCACCAACTTTTCCGCCCCAACTTTCTGGTGAACGGAAACATGGCGGAGTCGCCATTTTCTCAGTCGACGCAAGCGAAGAACGAGGACGAAGACGACGACGACGACGACAATGGCAGTACGTGGATGAATACCATGCCGAGGGGAGCCTAGTATTGCTAAACGGAGTCGCGCACAAGCAACCTGCGCCGCTAGCGGCGGCGACAGCGAACGTCGCGTTTTCACAGGCGCGAGCATCGGTTTCGTGGCCCGCTGATCCTGCTGGAGGCGACACCGTTGGCGAACATGACGTGGAGTACATTGAGGTGACGGCGTTTCCTCCGCTTGCGGACCCTGCGACGAGTTTTCCACGCATCATGGTGCGACAGTGTTACAAGGCCGTGTTCACCTCCATCGTGGAGGACGTCGACGCTTCGCTGAGAGCGAGAAGCGACACGAACATCGTTTTGACGGGGAACCCAGGCATCGGCAAGAGTCGATTCTACGTCTACTGCCTCATGCGGTTGATGGCGCGCGAGGAGATCAAGTCAAACAACTTCAGGCTGGTTGTTAACTTCGGGTGCCAGTACTACGAGTTCGACTGGTCAACAAGTCGCTTGGCCCGAATTTACGGCGAGGAGAACATTTCCCTGCTCGAGACAGACCCAAGTGTCGTACGCCTCGTTGAAGCGTGGTCATCGAGACCGACTGGCTGGCACGGAGTGTCGGTTTTCTTCTCTTCCACGAGCGGGGGCTCTACCGAAGGAACCCCCAGCGTCTGTTCGCGCAGATTCATCCTGCCAGTGTGGGATCTGCAAGAACTGAAGGTGTACAACGCCTTGCTTCATGAAGACCGCAAACTGGGTACAACGCCTTGCTTCATGAAGACCGCAAACTGGATGCTACCACTCTCGAAGAAAAGTTTCGCAGATTCGGCGGCAGTGCGCGATCAATCTTCGTCTCCAGTATGGAGCACTGCGAAGCAAATGTGACTAGAGCAATCAACTCGTGCGACGCGCTTTGTCTCGTGCGCTCGGTGGCCAGCAATGGAAGCGTTCGCGAAAGAGACATCCCGTTTGAGTTGCTCAAGATGACGCCGAGTGAAGGATTCAAGAATCACTTCCAGTACGACTTCCTCTCGGAGTCCATCGCCAACCAATTGGTCGACAAGATCGCTGAGGAGTAGTTCGACTAAGTATCGTGGCTCGCGATTTCCAATCCGAAGGACGAATCGCGATCAATTGCAGTGCTTCAGGTGTGGATTTTCGAATTGCTCGCGCACCGAGTCTTCTTGGCGTTGAGCGACAAATTTATCTCCTTCGCTTCGATCGATGGCAGCTCAGCCCGGATCCAATTGGCCATCTTCGCTCCGATCGCAGTTGCACTCTTGCAGTAACTTCAAAATAGAAGAGTCGGCTAAGCCCAGCGTCAGTGCTTCCTACTGAGTTGCAGCACAAACCACAGCGATTTCCTCGTGAGAAGCGAAGCAATGACATCAGCAGCAGAGGCAGTGGCGGCTGCCCAAGCGATGTCAACGGCAGAGATGATGCAGGTGATCCCAGCGATAGTCGTGTCGCTAACAAAGCGAGTGGGGATCCCATCGTGACGAGACTGACGAGCTGCTACGTGGCTGCTTTTGACCCTTCCGATGTTTCCGCTACACAAACTAGCAACAAGCAGCGTTAATCAATCAAAGTCGGCGGGGGTTCGAGCTTTCGGGCTGATGCCTGAAGCTCACTGAGTCACTCGTTCCCGCAGCACGACCTGCAGATCCATCCGATACTCCGTGTGATATGTAGGCTTTGCATCCAATTACGAGCGTTTAAAAGCATTTCTAGAGGTCGCTGGGCATGACGCAGTTCCCGAACAGCGCATCGTACGTCTCGCGCTGGCGACTGTAACAATTCAACATCCACAACCCAAAAGTCAGTCTCTCGTCCCTCCATATCAGCTCAACGACCACAGCAGAAACGTACATGAGCGTCTCGCTTCCGTCCGGACGAAGCAGCAGCTCAGGCGCACGCAGTTTTCCGTTGTACTGGAAGCCCATCGAGTGGGAGTGGGCGCCCGTGTCGTGGATCACGAACAGGTCACCGACCTCGGAACGCGGCAGGTCGCGGTCCTTCGCGAACCAGTCGTTGTTCTCGCACAGCGTTCCCACGACGTGGGCCTTCTCCCGCGGCGCCTCCTTCTCGCGCGAGGGCACCGTGATGTGGTGGTACGCGCCGTACATACCCGGGCGCATGAGGTGCGCCATACACGCGTCCACGCCGTAGTAGCGGCCATACGACTCCTTGATGGCCTCGCAGCGCGTCACCAGCCAGCCGTACGGACCCGTCATGAAGCGGCCGTTCTCCATCGCTAGGCGCGGGATCGAGCTGAGGCCGTGGGTCTTCATGGCCTCGTCGAACACGTTGCGCAGCATCTGGCTGATGGCCTTAATGTCCACGACGTCCTGGTCCGGGTAGTACGGGATGCCGAGGCCACCGCCAATATTCATGAACTCGAATTCGATGTCGAGCTCCTTGCGCAGCTTCACGATCGTGTCGAAGAGCACGGACACGGTCTCCTTCCAGTACTCCTGGTTCATCACGCACGAGCCGGTCATCATGTGGATGCCGAAGCGCGTGGCGCCGGCGGCCTTGGCGCGGCGGTACGCCTCCACGATCTGGAACGGCGCGACGCCGAACTTGGCGTCTGGGCCACCCAGCACGTTCGACTTGGTCTCCGAGTCGGTGCGGCCGAGGCCCGGGTTCAGGCGGAAGCTGATGAGCTCGGGGCACTTGCCGCGCACTGACACGAGGCTGTCGACCAGCGACACGTCGTCCAGGTTCATGATCACGCCCTGGTCGAAGGCGATCGCGAGGTCACTCTTGGCCGTGAAGTTGGACGTGTAGATCACCTTGTCGCCCGGCACGCCGATCTGCTTGGTGATGTGCAGCTCGGCCGTCGACGAGCAGTCCATGCCGCATCCCTCTTCCTTCAAGATCTTGAGAATCGCCGGGTTGGGCAGCGCCTTGACGGCGTAGAACTGCTGAAAGTCCGGGAAGTGGCGGCGGAACGTCGTCAGCAGGCGGCGCGCGTTCTCGCGGATGAGCTGCTCGTCGTAGATCTGCAGCGGCGTGCCATAGGTCTCGGCGAGCTGCTCGAGCTTGGCTTCAGTGGATGCGCGGAGCGGCAGCGGCATGGTGGCGGTGCGTGGATGGCGGACGGAGGAGTTGCTACACGAGTGAGTGGGCCACGGAGCGGCGGCGGCAACGGGCCAGCAGAGACAGAGAGAGCGTGGCGTGATGCGCGATCAGGAGGAGGCGTGGCCAATGTCGTGTGGTGCGAACAGCTACGCAAACAGCAACGGCCCGGTGTTGTGTTCGCTGTTGGTGTGGCACAGAGCGCGCTCTGCTAAAACCGAGAAAGTACGCGCACACTCTGGCGAGCAGAGTGATGGTCTTGGGGTGGTCGACACCACAAGAAAAAGCGGCTAATGTATTGAAACAAAGCAAGTATACACGTCGATCCACTGATTTGGCGAGAACTCAGCGGGCACTGTACCCATTTTGAGGGTACCCATGGAGCCATCGCATCGGCGCCGAGACACGGAGAGATCGCGACTGGGAGTTGGGATCTTCGGGGCGTGGGGACGCTTCTAAGAGGGGGATTTAATCGAGCTTCTTGGCGACTTCGACCTGCTTCTTGGCGGCAGCGGCCTTGGAGCGGGCGCTGCGGTTCATGTAGTAGTTGCGCAGGAAGAAGTTCATGAAGAGCCAGAAGAGCGACTGCACGTAGCCGAGATACAGGCGCGGGATCTTCTCCGGCAGGCCGCCGCACTGGCGCGAGACCATGAGGTAGCCCTGGAGGTTCATGAGCAGGAACTGGGTCATCTGCAGCATGGTGAGGTACTTCTTCCACCAAATGTTGCGCGTGTGGGAGCTCACGAAGTAGTACAGGTACATGATCGTGTGGATGAAGCCGTTGAGGATGATCGTCATGTAGAGGTCACCGTCGTACGACGTGCGGAAGAGGTGGTTGTAGATCTGCACGCATGGATTCCATTCCATCAGCCAACGCGATCCAGTTAGGGAGACAGGCAGACAGGGAGACACGTACGAAGAAGACGGACACGTGGTGGTAGACGTGGAGCACCGAGAGCTGCTTCCACTTCTTGCCGGCGATGATAAAGAAGGTGTCGAACCAGTCGAGCAACTTGGACAGGTAGAAGAAGTACATGAGGTTGCCCATGACCGGCTTCTCGGCGTTGAACGCGTTGCACGGCGTGAGCGAGTAGTTCTGCAAGGAGCCAACACACAGAGAGCGTCAATGCCATGCGCGCGCAACGCCACCAAATCTACAGAGGTAGCAGGAGGAGGGGGAATCGTACGTGGCGGTAGGCCTGGATGCAGCACTCGACGAACATGTACGAGCAGACCACGACCTGCAGCGGGTTGTAGATGAACTGCAGCATGGAGGTGTTGATGACGGGCACGCGGTCCGACTTCATGATGAGCGTGCCGAAGACCACGAACAGCAAGTAGCCGATGCACAGCAGGAACACGGACGCGAAGTCGGCCAGCGGGTACTGCTGCATGGGCGACAGCTTCCACTGGTCGCTGGCGTCGCCCCAGTGGAGCAGCGCCTCCTCGGTCTCGTCGGCCCACGCCTTGTAGGTCGCCCACAGCTCGGCCATGGCGTCTGCTTCGCGGGGAGTCTTGGGGTCCTAGAGAGCTGGCAGCGGATGGGATGGCTTGGGGCCGTCCGGAGCACGATGCGAAGTGAGCCACCGCGGTCGCTGTCGGCAGCGGCAGGCACGGCAGGCACGCAGGGCGGAGGTGAGACCGTGGAGAGGAAGGCAGGCGCCCCCTCCTCCCTCTGCGACCAACAGCCCAGATACGCGAGTAGGTACCTAGGCCCCAGAAAGGGTACACTGTACCGGTCTCTGTCCCGGTTGTACCGGCCTCAATGAGGCGGAAAGTCACGAAAAGAGAGCACCATGCGGCCATTTTCTGGGGTAATCGGCGCTTGATGCACGAGTTAGACGCAGATTAAGCCAATCAGCGCGTTTGGGCCGTGAGGTTACGGAACGACGGGGAGGCGTCGATCCCTGAAACCAAAAGCCGGCGACTGTTGTACCCATACCACCTGCTGTGATGCGCTGACGCCATTGCAGGATTGTGGCGTTGTTGGCGCATTTTAGCCGGTGAAAATGCGCCAGCTGGACATTTTGGCAACCTGAGGCCAGGGCCTCAGTCACGAAACCTTCCCCAAAGATCGGCATGTCACAACCAACCAAACAGTTTTGGCCCAAAAAGTGTATCACAACCAGGGGACCCGGTGTTTTTCTACGGAACAAAAAACAGAACAACAAAACGGACGAGGCCGAGTCGTGGATAAAGAAAACAGAGAAAAAATGGCTGCGGTTAGCAAGCCGCGCGGCCACCCAACCTTGGGGGAAGAAATGCACGAGGCGATTTGGGCAACTTCTCCATTTCCACAATGATCATCGGTGCGTGCATTTCGTATATGATGTCACGATGATTGACCGTCTTCACCGCGTCCTTCGCAGCGGAGAGGAGGGGTGAAATTTAGAATGGCATGAACTGCTGTCGTCAGCCAGCTGGCTCGCGGATCTTCACGATGAGGATGTTCTCCCCTTGTCTCGAGCTGGTGTTTGACACCGTGACAGAATGTGTCGCTACGGTGGCTGTAACGACCACTGGATCCAGCCTCTCTATTCTAGAACCCCTTCACAAAAAGTTCCAGGATGTCCGCACAGCTGATACCTCCTGAAACATGATCATGACTTATAAACGATACACTTCTCCACACAGAACGACCTCTCACAATTGATGTGCAATTGACTGATGCGGATCCAAATCATCCTCGTCGAAATGGCTGAATGCTCTCGCGCCATGGCGACTCCTCTCCTGCGGTCTCCAGCGCCACGCCGCTGGCTGCTGCTGCTGGCTGTAGCCATCGAATGCGCCAGTGCGAACTCTCTCCCCGACCGCGTTTCTCTGGCGTCTGAAAATGCACCGACGCCGGCGCCAGCCGCAGTCGCAGTCGCGAACCCCATCTGCACGCTCTCCATCGAGCGGCTCGTGTTCACCCTCGCAGACCTCCAAGCACACAACTGCGCCACAATTAGCAGTACTGGAGACTCGCGCTGCAACAACCTGTGCTGGTGCCGCCAGTGGGCGTCGGTGCCCGTGACCAGCGCGACGCTGGCGCAGTGTGTGGCCGTGAGCGAGTCCGCCAGTTGCGTCGGCCAGGACCAAGTCGACTGTCGCTCGACGCTGTCGGTGCCATCAACGCCATCAGCCAGTTCTAACGCTTCCAGCAATGCGGCCATCAACAACCAGTCCAATGAAAAGTCGCCGTCCAGGACGAGTCCGTGGGTGTACGTGTTGGTGACGCTGCTGCTGGTGGGCATCGTTGGCGGTGTGGTCTTCGCCGTCAACTGGTATCGCCACCGACCGCGCTCAATTAGTGCACCCGCGACTGTGACACTCAGCGAGCAGGGCCGTCAGGGGGGTCCGCTCACGTGGACGGAGGCGGACAGCTACGCCGAGAAGCTACCGGCCACGCTGCCCATCACACTGCCGATTCGCCGCGGCTCCATCCACTCTGTGCACTCGGACCATTCCGCAGGCGGGCCCTTGGCTCTCGACGGCAATGCGTCCATCATCTCAGGCGTGTCCGGCGCCAGCTACCACGACCTGGACGGCACGCAGCTCGGCCATTTGAACGCCGCCCACGCGTTGACCGACACGGAGCTGTCGCTGAGTCGCGACGCCGCGCGGCCCCACGTCTTCTCGCCGCTCAGCGCCAACGGCAGCGTGGCGATGACAGACTCGCAGCTCTCGACGGACTCGGTGGACGTGCGCTTCCTCGCCGACGGCCGCTCCGGCTCGCAGCGCGCGTTCTCGCCACTGGGAGAGAGCGCCGGCCCGCACACCCACCAGGATAGCTCCTTCATCAGCGTCGCGAGCACCACGTACCTCACCCACAACGACACGTTCTCCAGCCAGCTCACAGTGCTCGAGAGCGACCCGGGCTCCACCACCTCCACGGCGTCCTCCATGTTCCGCGAGACCGAATTCTAACAACTCTACATTCCACACAATACGTTTCCCAAATATCCGGTTACAACAAGTTCAACGTGGCCTAACTCCGGTTAGGAACCTGTTTGCGCTATACAGTAACTCTCTCGCCGGGATCTGCTCGTCCGTCTGTGGCACCACCATTGCCATCATCGCCATCCGCAGGATCTTCGCGACCAAGATGCTGCGCGTGGCTCGCTCGCTGGCCGGTGCCTCGCGCGCGCGCGCCTTCTACTCGCTGTCCACGGCCTCCTCCTCGCCCGTGGTCTCCGCCGCTGCGTCTCCGTCGTCCGCCGCGTCAGCCTCGCGCCGCGTGTTGTGCGTGGACGTGCCGGCGGCGCTCGCCGAGAGCTCGTGCGTCCAGGAGCTCGTGCAGCGCGGCCACGTCGTGGACCAGGTGATCAAGCCGTCGGACGAGCACCTCGTGTCCATCATCGGCGACTACGACGCGCTGCTGGTGGCGCCGTCGGCCAGCGTGCCGCGGGAGCTGCTGGCCAAGGGCGCTGCCGCCAAGCTGGCGCTCATCGCCGTGCCGTGCGACGCCATCGACAGCGAGAAGATCGACAGCCTCGAGGCCACGAACCAGGGCATCGTGCTGCTGCAGCTGGACAAGAAGCAGGTCGGCGACAAGTTCTCGGTCGAGGCCGAGATCGCCATGAGCCTCGTGATCCAGTTGGCGAGACACCTGCCCGAGTCCATCGCCGCGACCCGCAACAGCGGCGCGCTGCCCGTGGCGCGCGAGAGCTTCACGGGCATGGAGCTAGCCAACAAGACTCTGGGCATCGTGGGGCTGGGCCAGGCGGGCAAGTGCGTGGTCGAGATGGCCCGGGCCATGGGCCTCACGGTCTACGGCTTCGACCCGAACCTCACGCAGGAGGCGGCCGCGCTCATGGGCGTCAAGCGCGTGTCGCTGGAAGAGCTGTACGCGCAGTCGGACATCCTGAGCTTCCACGCGCCGCTCACGGGCCGCACGCGCGGCATGTTCGACGACAAGGCGCTGGCGCAGTGCAAGGACGGCGTGACCGTCGTGTCCGTGGCCGAGTACAAGGGCCGCGAGGGCATTCTGAACCAGGAGACGCTGCTGCAGGGGCTCGAGTCGGGCAAGATCAGTGGCGTGGGTCTCGATCTGCTCGTGGACGACAGCGCCAGTGGCGAGCCGTCCGCTGTGTGGCAGAAGCTCGTGGCCCACGACCGCGTGATCGCGTCGAGCCACGTGAGCGACGCCAAGTCGGCGCTCAAGGGCTTCAGTGACGCCAAGAAGTACCGCGCGATCGCCGAGAACATCAGCGACGCGCTGGCGCAGCGCTACTACCGAGGCGTGGCCAACGGCGTGTTCATGCCGCTCACGCTCGTGCCAGAGATGCAGCCGTTCCTGCAGCTGAGCGAGTCGCTCGGCCGCTTCCTCTTCGACCTCGTGGTCACGAACGACCCGAAGGATCCGATCACCAAGGTCACGCTGGCCACGACGGGCGGCCTCCAGGTGGACATCACGTCCAACAAGGCCAAGTCGGCGCTGCAGAGCGCCGTGATGAAGGGCGTGCTGGACTGCATCAACGCCAAGCGCGGCGGCAAGGGCTTCGAGACGCCGCGCATCTCGCTGCTCAACTCGTCCATGCTGGCCATGACCAACGGCATCGACGTGCGCGCGGGCGACCTCGCGACCACCGAGTCCACGGCGCACCTGAACAACTCGGTGACCGTGCAGGTGGAGACGCGTTCGAACCAGTCGTTCCTGGTCATGGGCAGCGTGTTCGGGGAGGACCCACGCATCGTGCGAATCAACCAGTACACGGACTTCCCGGCCTTCCGTCCGCAGGGCAATCTGCTGCTGTTCAAGAACGAGGACAAGCCGGGCGCCATCGCGGGGATCCTCAAGGAGCTGTCCGAGGCCAAGATCAACATCGCCAACTTTGGGCTCTCGCGCCACGCCAACGAGCCGCTGGCGCTGGGCATTCTGTCGCTGGACGCGCCGCCGTCCACTGAGACCATGGCCAAGCTCAAGGCGCTGCCCACGGTCGGCAGCGTGCAGTTTGCGCGCGTGTAGATCAATCAGTCCGCCAACGCGAAGACAAAGAAGCTCATCATCAGACTAATACCATGTAGACATCCACAGACCTGTATCGCACAGTACACTAGCCGCTCGCTCATTCTTGCGATCGCACGAGTGGCGGCTGGTCTGGCTGCGCCGTCGCAGTCGTACGCTTCTGCTGGTGGTCCAAGTGCGACAGGAAGATCTTCTTCTTGTCGGACGGCGACTGGAGGAAGCGCTTGAGCGTGGCGTAGAGGAACGAGCCCATCGAGTCCTTCTCGTGCTCGTACGTGCGCATCATGAACGCCATGGACAGCGCGAACACGAGGATCTCGCCCTTGCGGAAGCCCTTGACGATGCGGCGGTCGCGCAGGATCATGAACAGCGAGTCAATGGCGCGGGGCAGTGCGTACAGGGCCAGCTCTGTGGCATCCACAATGGTTAGTCAAGCTTTTCTATCAGGCCAGTGCGCTGTGCGTTGGCTGTTGGTACTGTACCTGAGCGTCGGCTCTTGGGCTCGATGAGGATGGCGGAGGACGCGAAGAAACCGGCGACGTAGTAGGCGAAGCGGTGGTCCGTGGGCATGGCCTTGCGCTGCACGCAGATGAGCCCCATGTACATGGCCACGAACGTGGAGAGGAAGACGTTGGAGCGCGTGGCGTTGAGCGCGGCGCGTCCGAGCGTCGAGAACGGCCGCGCGAGGAACTTCTTGAAGTGGATCACGACGCTCGGCACGATGAAGAGCGACAGGTAGAGCGGGAAGGCCGAGACGAAGGCCTTGCGGAAGGTCTCCACGGCGCCCATGATGCAGGTCTGGCTCTGGTGGTGGATGAAGCGGCAGGACACGGCGTGGGCCGGGCCTTCCGGGATCGGGAAGTCGCCCGTCATCTTGTGCTTGGCGATGAAGTCGCTAATGAACTGCGGGTCGAGCGCCAGCCCGCGGTTGTTCTGCCGCACCATCTCGAGCACGTCCTTCTCCACGGGCCCGGTCTTCTGGATGAAGCGGAAGTAGTCGGCCGGCAGCGTGCTGGGCCGCATCACGAACGCGTACATGATCTGCGCCGTGGACAGCGCGAAGAGCAGCGAGTCGCCGTACTCCCAGTCGCTGCCCCAGAAGTGCCACAGCTGCCGGCTCTTGGCCGTGTTGTACGCGCACTGCAGCGCGCGCGTGAGCGCGTACAGCGCCAGCGAGCGCCGCCGCTTGGCGTTCACGAACACGATGGCGCACGCGGCGCCGGCGCCCGCCAGCAGCGTCGCCGCTTCGTCCACGGCGCGCTTCTCCGCGTCGTCCAACGACTGCAGTCGGTTGCTGTGGGATTGTTGGCGTTTCTTACGGAGGAGCGCGAGCCGCGTGAGCACGCGCGGCAGCAGCGCGCACAGGCCGCGGTAGCCGCCCGTGAACCAGCCCAGGAAGAGCCCCATGGACACGGCCTCCACGCGGAAGCTCAGGTGCTTCTCGTCCAGCAGCTGCGTGAGATCCACGACGCCGCGCACGTTGCTACGGGAGATACAGTGAGAATTGGAAGCCAGAGCGAGGGAGATAGAGACGAAACGCACCCCTTCTGCAGCAGCTTGAAGATGCGCATGAGCACGCCGATGCCGGCGCGCGTGTTGTACGCCAGCAGGAAGTTGCTGGTGCCGAGATACAGCGCGTCCAGGAGCTCCTTGCCGAGCAGCTCCTGGTCATCTTGGTCGCCGACAACATTGTTGGTTTTGTTGGGTTTGTTGGCGTTGCTGGGCTCGTTGGATTCGTTGGAATCGCGGTCGCTGGTGCTGGTGCTTCTGTTGGATGGGGAAGGCATAAGATCATCGCCGACTTCCTCGTCATTGTGGTCGAAGATACTGAGGTCGGACGGGAACGGCGTCATGGCGCTCACGGGCGATGAGGTGTTGGTGGTGGCCGCCATATTGTTGGTGTGGTTGGTGTTGGACATGTTGGTTGTTGGCGGAGCACCGCGTTTCCGGGAGTGGGCCGCGGGCATGTCGACGTAGACAGCTGATTAGACCAAACAGACTCAATCAGTTGGATGCACAGTCAGTCCGGTGCGGCGGCGCCAACTCTCCAACAAAAGTCGGGCTGTCCCCCAACCGATCAAGTTGAAGGACGAACGATCCGCCCCGCCAAGCCAACTTGGCCCAGCCAAGTGAGTTTAGACCATGACTGGGGGATGGCGTCATGCAGAACGCGCGGATGACGTGCAGATTCAGGTGGACCACATAATATGCGATATATAATAGACGCAGCCATGTATCATATTTGGAAGTATAACGGGAGATGATGGGAGAGGACTCACAGGCTGTGAGTCACAGCTGGCGGATTGGGGTCAGCAAAACTGCACATCTGCCTGAACACGTCAGGTGGACTGGAAGGACACCACGGCGAAGGGATTCCCTACTCCACGATGCACTTGAGTGGCTTGTGTGGTCGACTTCCCACACACCGTTGAAGCCTCGCCACACACCCAGGTGCAGTCCCTTTGCTTCCATCCCAAACTGGAGCACAAACACACTTTTCAACGGAAACGGATCATCCAACTATCGTTTAGTACCTACGATCTGATTGGCTGGATGCGAGCCTGAATCCAATTTTTTGGATGGTCCAGTCATGTTTCCTAAATTTCTTCCTGAACTTTGTGAGAGTCAATTTTTGAGCATCTGATTTGGCAGTTTAGGGTCATCACAAAACCCACGAAATTTTCGATCCGTTGTTGACTCAATATCCGTTATGGGAGGCAAATCTGAACTGGACAACAAAATCCAGAATCCAGGGTGCGATCCTGAGCTGGCTCCCCTATCCCTCCAGTGGTCGAGTTGTTGCAAGCAACATGGAAAACCCAAACTGACTTTCAAAAGTTTTCTTTTCCCAAAGTGATAAAAGCGCAACTGGTCGTTGCACCCACAACGCGAGAAGCCAACCGAGAGGTGATTTTGGGGCTTCCAGGAATCGATCCCACCACCGCCGACTCACTCACTGCGCAGGTGTAGGTACTGTACCAACTGGGTCCGCGTCCAAGCCTCGCGATCGCTCCCTTGGCTGAATAAGAGAAATTGACATCTGGATCGACGCCGCCACTACTCACCCCGCGCCGACACGCCATCGCGTCTATCTATCTACCTACCAAAAGCCAGCGGCCGTTAGACCACCCCGCTCGCTAGCACATATAGACGCGCGCCATGCGCGTTGGTTGTCGGAAATCGTTGGCGTTGGCGTCTCCCGCGAAAATGCCGCCGCTCTTCCTCATGCTGCTGCTGGGCATCATGCTCCTCCCGACGGCGTTCGCGTCGCCGTCGCGCCGCTTCTCCGCGTCGTCCTCCGCCGTGCTCACCATCAAGAAGGACGACTCGTCCATCTTCGGCGCCTCCGCCCACGATCAGGGCTGGGGCGCCGCGCTGCCGCCGCAGAAGATCTCGTCCGGCAAGCGGCCGTTCTACTCGCTCGTGCACACCACGGCGTCGCTGACCGACCCGTTCGGCTGCACGCCGCCCGCCGTGCTCGCCAACCAGACCGCCAACTTCGTGCTGCCCGAGAAGGGCTCGTTCGCGCTGCTCGTGGACCGCGGCCGCTGCGCGTTCTCGCTCAAGGCGCTGTACGCGCAGCAGCTCGGCGCCGTGGCGCTCGTGGTCACGGACACGCAGCAGCAGGCCTACAACCGCTCCGTGCAGCCCGACGCGTCGCCCGAGGACCGCGCCATGGAGTTCAACTGCAAGAACGGCCGCGCGGAGCTGCCCGCGTCCTCCAGCAGCGACCTCACGGCCTTCTCTTCCAAGGACTGGCTCGCCAGCGTCAACGCCGCGCGCTGCACGGACAGCTCGTCGTGCGACTCGAGCCGGTGCATCCCGAGCGGCAAGGCGCGCCAGGTGTGCTGTCTGTGGGACGTGGCGGACGCCATGGGCTTCTCGCTCGTGGAGGGCGTGGTGAACGCGACGTCGGACATCGAGATCCCCGTCGTGCGCATCACCATCGCCGACGGCGAGACGCTCAAGACCATGCTGGCGACGGGCGAGGAGCTGCTGGTGACGCTGTACAAGCGCGGCCCGCCCATCATGGACCCGTCGTCGTTTATCGTGTGGCTGCTGGCCATCATCACCGTCATGGTCGGCGGCTACAAGGGCGCGACGGTCGAGCGCGAGCGCGCGCTGCGGAAGCAGTCGGCGGCGCTCGTGCAGGCTACCAACGCCAACGATTTCGAGGCGATGCCCGCCGCCGGGTCCTCGCTCATGGACGAGTCCATGACCACGACCACGACGGCCATGCAGGACGCGCAGGCCGCGGCCATGGAGCAGGACCTCGTGGACGAGCAGCTGGACGAAGAGACGCTGGACCTCAACATCTACCACGCCATCGGCTTCGTGCTCTTCGCGACCGTGTTCCTCGTCGTGCTGTTCTACTGGAACATCGTGATCGTCGTGATCATCTTCTTCGCCGTCGGCTCCGTGACCTGCTCGTTCCTCATCCTGTGGCAGCCGCTCTTCAACAGCATCTCGTTCCTGCGGGTCCAGCCCTTCGCCAAGAACCCACCCACGGGCTTCCTCGCCAACTTTGAGCCGGAGACCTGGACGGTCGCCGATGTGTTCGGCTTGATCTGGTCGCTCGCGGTCTCCGTGCTGTGGTTCATCAACCGCAACCGCCAGTACGCGTGGCTGCTGCAGGACCTCTTCGGCGTGTGTCTCTGCATCCTGTTCCTGCGCACGATCCGCCTGCCCAACCTCAAGATCGCCACGTTCATGCTCGTGCTCGTGTTCCTCTACGACATCTTCATGGTGTTTATCTCGGGCTACATCTTCAACCAGAGCCTCATGATCAAGGCCGCGACGGGCGGCGCGCAGGCCGAGGCGACTGTGAGCACGGCGTACTGCGTGCGGTATCCAACGGACACCAAGCACCACTGCCTCAAGGAGCAAATGCCCATTCTGCTGCGGTTCCCCAAGGTCATCGACTGGCGAGCCGGCCAGTCCATGCTTGGGCTCGGCGACATCGTGCTGCCCGGCTTGCTGGTCGTGTTCTGCGCTCGCTTCGACTACGCCACTCGCGGACAGCTCCTGGGACGCGTGAAGGCGCCACACCTCGCGCGGCTCAAGTCCTCGCACCGCCTGGACATGACGGCCGACCTCCACGACTTCCAGCAGCAGCCTCAGCCGCAGCCAACGCCGACGCTGACGAACCAGGGCCTGGCAGGCGGCTCCAAGCGCGGTCTGTACGGCATCATGATGTGGGGTTACGCCGTCGGTCTGCTCGCGGCGAACGTCGGCGTGGCGCTCATGAAGAAGGGCCAGCCAGCGCTCATGTACCTCGTGCCATCGACGCTCGGTCTGCTGTACCTGGTCGCGTGGCGCCGAGGTATCGTGCGGAAGCTGTGGGACGGGCCGGAGGAGTTCCGTGCGCGCGCCGGCACGACAACGTCGGCCCACGAGCGAACGATGACGATGCGAGACCGAGGCTTCACGATGGACCACGTGATCCACGAGAACGAGCACGACGACATGGTGGTGATCACGCGAGAGGAAGCCACGCCGCAGTCGACGTACTCGCGCTCGGGCGACACGCCCAAGCACGGCGGCAACCAGCAGCACGCGCAGTCGACTAATTAAAATCCCACAACGTCCAGACAGGCGGGGGGCATGAAAATCGCAGGCGACTCGGGGACCCTGCAGTGTAGAACTAGCGCCATCCCACCTCTTTGGCATCCCGCCGATCCATAAAAGTACACATTCACATATCCATCCATCGATTCATTTGGTGGGTTCTCCCTGCACGAGTAGTAGCGGCTCATAGTGATTTAAATGTTAAAGGCCTTGCACCCAGTCGTCGTCTTCCTCGCCCCACTCGTTCGAGGCGTCGGCCACGCCCGCAGTGACGTCTTCCAGGTCGGCGGCGAACAGCGACGACGCGGACACGGACGGCGGCGGCGACGCGGCGAAGGGATTCAGCGGCTCAGCGGCCAGCGACGAGCGCGCGACCGGTGCGGGAGGCTGCTGCACACCCTTCTTGAACGTCGGCACCATGCCGAATTGCTACAGTACACAACACACACGCACACACGTCAGTACAACAATCATCAGACGCAGAACCCGGCAGGCAGGCAGCCGTACGCTGAAGAGATCGTCTTCCGGGCTCGAGGCTGGCGGCTGTGGCTTGGGCGGCGTGAGCGAGCCGGAGAGCAAGTCAAGCGGCTGCTCCTGGACGACCTCGAACGACTCGTTGCTGCTGTTCGACGCGACGCTCGGGGCCTTCTGCTGCTTGGTCTCCGCCTGCACGATCTCCTTCAGGCGGTCGTGTTGCAGGGACCCAAAGACGGCGGGAGGAGGGCTGCTGAGCTTCACGCCGGCAGTGGATGTCCGCACGAAGCCACCAGAGCCACGCGGCGGAGAGGACGGCGGGGTCAGAGAGGACGACGACGACGATCCCAGGCCCTTGGTGAGCTTGGCCGTGCCCCGGCTGCCCTCCAGGTCGTAGTCTTCATCCTCCTCCTCCTTCTCCTCCTCCGTGGCCAACACTGCGATGCGGTGGTGGCTCTGACCTCCTCCCCCTCCTCCTCCTCCTCCTCCTCCGCTGTTCTCCCAGTCGTCCCAGCTGCCGCTGCGTCCGCCGAACTCGGCGTCCTCGTCGTCCTCCTCCTGGCGGTCCTCAATGCGACTGTACTGGACCTTCTTGCCCTCCGCTCCGCTCTTCTCCGTGCTGCTGGTCGTTGCCATGCCGCTCATAGCGGACACGTCCGCTCCTCCTCCTCCGCCGCCGCCGTCAGCTCCCTCGCGACGTCGGCGGCTCCACACCAACAAAAACACGGCACACATGGCCGCCATGCCCACCAACAAAACGGGGCTCACGCCAACACTCGCGTCGTGCGCGTGGGAAGCGTTGGCGTTGGATATGTTGGCGCCAACAGTTGCTGTTGTTGGATCCGCCGGGTGCGTTCGCATGGCCGGCGTCGCGGTTGTTGGCGTTGGCGACGGTGGCTCGGGCGGAGTGGGCACCACAGTCGCCGGATCTGTTGGCGTTGGCGTTTTCGCTTCTGTTGGTGTTGGTGTTGGTGCTTTTGTTGTTGGTGTTGGAACCGAAGTCGCAGATTCTGTTGGCGTTGGCGTTTTGGTTTCCCCTTCAGTTGGATCTGTTGGCTCGGGGAAGTCGCCTTCATCGTAGTCCACATCTCCATCACTTGGCGGCTCAGGCTCCTCTCCTTCATTACGTGCTGGCGCCTCTGTCGGCAGCACAGTCTCTGTCGCTGGTTCTGGCGTCGCGTCGCTTGTCAGCAGCTCCAACAAGCCAGGCTGGTCGCCCAGGTCTTGGGCGTCCACTGCGCCTGGCGCCGTCCACAGAGCGAACAGCGCTGCAGCCACCACACAGCCACGCAGCGATGGCTTCATCCACACAGCGCGCGTGGGTTTTCCATTGTTCGGTCGCGCAGAGCGGCCTCCTGACGTCATCATGAGGCCAACTGATCCATCCATGATCAGTGCCGCGGTTTCTCGTGCATCCACACCCGCTGACTGCTTCGTACCCGAAATTAGCACGGCGACTGCGAACTTAGTGGCATCATGACACCGGTTATAAACCGGTACTCTTTCGTCAACTTCCACAGGCAGTGTACCCCTGAAGAGTACCCTGCGTACCCCTTCACAGATTCCTTCTCCTTCAACTGAGACCACAATGCGCGGATCCGACGGCCTGGAAGACACCGACGCCGCGCTGCGCCAGCGGCTCCTAGAGGACCCCTGCGCATCCGACGACGACACCACGGCCTCCACTAATACCTCTTCTACTGGCGGCCAAGTTTTCGGCGCTCGCGGCCGTCTGCAGCGGCGTCAGATGAGCGCCGTGGAGCGGCTCGTGCTGTCTCCGTACGACAAGTGGCGCGCGCACGGCCGCTTCCCGTACAAGATCCTGCTCCACGCGCTGCTGCTGGCGCTCACGCTGTTGCAGATGACGCTGTTCGACGCGCAGAACGCGTCCTACCTGCGCGCGTCGCACCGCAACTGGGCGTTCTTCTTCCTGCCGCCCAGCGGCGACGTGGGCGTCACGCCGCGCTTCACGCGCGACCTCTACAGCGTCAACCAGACTACGGACGCCGTGTTCTTCCTGCGCGACGCCTACTTCTCCATCGCCAACGCCTCGCTCGCCAACTACGAGTACCACCGCGACCCGCAGTTCGCCCACGAGCCCATCCGCCGCGTGGACATGGCGGTCGTCACACGTCGCAGAAACGCGCCTTTCTCGCTCGTGACGCGCCACTACCGCGTGCCGCAGTTCCCGCGCGACGCCGCCGGGCCCTTCCTGGCCAACGCCACGAGCCGCCAGCGCCAGCAGCTCGCGCGGTCGGTCGTGGCCGTGAAGCTGGCGTTCCACCTGCGCGACCGCCAGTACGGCCGCTTCTACGACGAGTGCTTCGACTGGACCGTGCACGTGGGCCTTCGCTCCGTCGAGGGCACGCGGCTGCGCGCGACCATCGACGACTGCGAGATCGTCAGCTGCAGCTCGCTGTCGCTCTGGCACGCGCTGCAGCGGCGCTTCGTGTGGCTCCACATCGTCACGGCGCTCGTCACGCTCGCGTACCTGGCGCTCAGCGGCCGCGCGCTGCTGCGGTCCTTCCGGCTCGTGACGCGCGTCGTGCCGCGCCAGCAGCTCTCCCTGCGCGTGCGGCTGCAACTGCTCAACCGCCTGCAGCTGCTGGTGTTCGTGGCGCTGTCGCTGCTGCTGCTGAGCTCGCTCTGGAGCCTCGTGTGGCTCAAGGCCCACGTGCCCATCAGCTACTGGCACCGCCTGCTCCAGGCCTCGGCCATGCTGCTGCTCTGGAGCTCGCTCGTCGGGTACCTCGAGCACAACCGCCAGGTCTACTCCATCGTGCTCACGCTGCGGTGGGGCGCGCCGCGCGTGCTGCAGTTCCTCGTGGGCGTGTCGCCCATCTTCGTGGGCTTCGCGTTCTTCGGCACCATCTACTTTGGCGCGCGCGTCAAGGCCTTCGGCTCGCTCTCGGCCTCCATGATGACGCTCTTCGCCGTGCTCAACGGCGACGTGATCCTCGACACGGTGGACGCGCTGGCGCTGCACCGCTTCGAGCTCTCGGGCAAGCTCTACATCTACGCGTTCATCGCGCTGTTCATCTACGTCGTGCTCAACATCTTCATCGCCATCGTCGAGGAGGCGTTCTTCGCCACGCGCAACTGCCGCCGCCTGCTCGACGTGCTGCTCTCGGACCCGTCCGCCATGAGCTCCACGCCCGGAGCCCCGGAGCCAGCGGCGCCACCAGAGGAGGAGGACGCGCGAGAAGCAGCCAACGCCGACGTCTCGAACGAGCTGGTGCGGCTGCTGCTGCGGCTCATCGACGAGGGCGAGCTGGCGGCGGCGCGCGGCTCAAACGGAGACGCAGAGGTGTCGTCGTAAAGAATCCCAGTCAAATTTAATAAACTTAAGTGGCCCCAGTGCGGGGCTTTAGCTGTCTGTCTGTCTGTCTCTCTCTAGTCGCCGAGCACCTCGGTGGCGAGCTTGGTGACGTCGTCGTCGACCTGCACGACGTGCTTGTGGAGCGACTGGCACTGCTCCTGCAGCGTCGTGATGTGGCCGCGCTGCACGTTGAGGCACTTGTTGAGCCGCTCGATCTCCTCGCTCGCCGTGTTGAGCTTCTTCTGGTAGTCGACGCGCAGCTTGTGGAGCTCCTCGCCCATGCGCTCCGTGATCTCCTCGATCTTGGACAGCAGCAGCGCCTTGTCGGCCTGGTGGATCGACATGAGCTTCTGGATCGTGTCCTCGTGGCTCTGGACCTTGCACTCGAGCGCGTAGAGCTGGTCCTTGACGCTCACGCGGCTGCCGTTGGCGCTCGCGCCGTTGCTGGGCGACTGCGCGCGCACGGACGAGAGCCGCGAGCGGATGTCGCGCGTGGGCGACGGCTGCGAGATCTCCTCCTCCATGTCGTTGAACATGCGCTCCGACTCCATGCTGATCTTCATGTTCTTCATGCTGTTGCTCGTGCCCGAGAGACGCGACTCCATGGCGGCGAAGGCGGAGGACGACGACGAACCGAACGACGAGCGCGAGCGGGGACGCGACAGCGACGCCGTGGTGGATGCAGAAGCCACGCGAGGCTTGCGGGTGGGGAGGGAGGAAGGAGGGGAAGGAGGAGGAGGAGTCGGCGGGGTCCAAGTCCGAATGCAGAATGCGACGAGAAAACAACGGAGACCAAGGCTGCGGGCGACGTGAGACTCACCGACAAGCAGGAGCGGAGCGGGCAGGTAAGGGAGCGAGGCCGCCGCTCGAATTGGCTGGCGCGCGGGCTCAGGCGGGGAAGTTGGCTCTTGATGCGCGAGCTGAGGAGTATTTTTGGGAGCCAGGGATCGGATTCCGATCCGCATCGTTTGAGCGGCGTCAGTGTCTGATGCAGGGGACCTGGACAGATAAGACCACAGAGTCAGGAGCTGGTGATGCGAGGGGGGAGCTGTTGTGCCTTGTCGTCGCCTGATCTGCGGGAGACATGGCATGTTAGCACAAACATGTTGATTTGATTTGAGCTGTATTAAGCCGTTAGCACTCAGGGCGAGCAATGCATCAGCCCCGCAGACCGGGAGGTACCCGGCGGCCTCGGCCGTGTTAGCACAAACATGTTGGCTAGAGCGTCCACGCCAAGCACGACTCGGTGGTGAGACCTGTGGAGGTGGCTGTAGACCTGAGACGTCGCACTAGCTGCTCTTGAGCTGGCTCACTCGCTTGCGACCTGCACAGTCATCGGATCCCTTGGGATCAAAGAGCTTCTCGAACGTAAAGAACTGTGGGAAAGCGAAAATGAAATTATGCAAAAACGCAGTCGTCCACGTGGCTTAGAACTTGGTGGACGCGAGGTCGGGCCGCGCGCGGTTGCACACCTCGCAGTAGAAGTTGTCGGTCGCGTTGAAGAACGTGCAGCCGCCCTGCTCGCCGGCGCAGACCCACTTGCCCCTGGGCACGGCCCGCTGGCCGTCCACGCCCAGCTCGCAGATCGCGCACGCCACGTCGCCCGGCAGGTTGATGAACGTGCAGTTGCCGCACTGCCAGCCCTGCTGCGACTGGCTGCTGCTGGCCTTGCTGGCCTCGTCTTGGAGCAGTGGGTTCGGCTCACTGCAGGCGCCGCACACGGCGGCCGTGCCGTCGTTCACGTACGTGCACACGGGGCAGTTCCAGCTCACGCCGCCGTCCAGCTCGCCTCGCTCGGCCCACAGCGCCATGTCCTCGCGACGCAGCTCGTCGTCCATTTGCTGCTTGGAGATGCCGAACGCCGCGCAGATTGTCTCCATGGCCACGCCGCCGTCGGTCTCGAACTGCGCGGGCTCGGCGATCAGCCCGATGATCTCGTTCAGCTCGCCCGACGCGAAGCCGAGCTGGAAACTCTCGAAGCACTTGAGCGTCTCCTCGGCGTTGAGCCGTCCGTCGCTGTTCTCGTCGAACCGCCGCAGCGCTGTCGCGAGATGCGCCTTCTTCTTCTTCTGCTTGCGCTGCAGCGACTGCTGGAACTGCTGCATGCGAGCACGCGCACTGAGCAGATGCCACTCGTCCTGGCGCGTGAACACCTTGGCGAGCGGCGTGTCGCCCCACAGGTGCCGCTCGCGACGCCGCAGCCGCAGACAGCACTCGAAAAACTCGTGGCGCAGCGAGATCGGCACTTGGGAGAGACCGCCAAGCAGCAGCGTGAGCTCCTCTGGTGTGTAGTACATCTCGTTGTTGAAAAAGCGCAGACACTGCACGCCTGTGGTGAGCAGCGTGCGCTTCTTCGTCGGCGCGCCGTCGTCGCCCCACGTCGCCGAGAACGACGAGCTTTCCACCAACTCGCCCTCGCACGTGCGCAGTCGGATCTGGCTGCTGCGGAGCACTGGGTGGTTCTTGTGGATCATGCGCCGCACGGTCTCACCTTCGGCAAGTGAGATCGTCGCCAGATACACGGGCATCTGGTCCGTCAGTGCCAGCACGTCGCTCTTGAGCGACGCTGGGATCTCGTCGGGGTGCTGACGCGCGAGTTGCGACGCCAGACTCAGCGCCTTGACGGCCGCGTCGTTTGGAGCGATGCCGCCGCCGCCTTCCGTCATCACCTGCATGAACAAGTGGTGCACGGCCTTCTTCATCGTCTCCTGCTCAGCCAGCGGAGACCACTCCAAGATCAGACCCACGTTCTTCACGCGGCGCTCGCCGAGTCCGACCCAGCGGCGGCGGAAGAAGTTGCCCGACATGAGCAGCTCGCCCGGGAACGCGATCGCGGGACACTCAGCGTGCGCCTGGAAGTGGGAGAACGGGTAAAACACGGCGTTGTCGTCGCTCGCAGTGTCCTTGGGCAGCGTTGGCGCGGCCGCGAGAATGCTCGCGCTCCACGGGATCGGGTGCTCGTCGTCTCGCGTGAACGCGCTCATCTTCTGCTCTTCCTGCTCGGCTTCTTCCTCAGCTTCTTCCTCGGCTTCCTGCTCGTTCTCGTGGACGACTTCCGCCGTCAGCCGCATGTCTGCGTGGTCCATATCGTCGCTCTGCGCGTGCTTGGACGAATGCGCGAGCCGCTGCTTGACGTCCTCCACGCGCTGTTTCTCCTTGTCCGTTTGCACAAACGACTGGTGCTGCAGCACGAGCGCGTCCACGACGTCACGCAGCTCCTTCTTCGTTGGCACCACAGATTCCACAGTGTACGAGATCTCTTCACGGAAGCGTGCAATGCACTCGCGTAGCCACTGGATCTCCGGTGAGTCGCCGATGAAGCGCCGAAGTCGCTTGGACGAAGCGTCGTCCTTCGCGTGGGCGTTCGCAATGTCCGCCATCAGCGAATGCAGCGCGCGCTTGCGCCACGTGTTGTGGAGCTCTTGGAGCGAGAGCTGCACGAGCTGCATCGACTCCATGCGCATCGAGTTGATGAGCAGCCACGCCGGCACGAGCATCAAGAACGACTCGAGTTTGGACGCCGACTGCACGAGCGCAGCCGAGCCAGCGAGTGCGATCTCGTGGCGGATGCGGTTCTCGACCTCGGGGATCATGAACAAGTGGATCGCCTGGCCTGTCTCAATGCCACGCATGCGGTAGGCGCCCTGCGCGTAGTCGCGGAACGTCATATCCTTGCCCAGCGTCACCACTGCGCGCGCGTTCACGGCCTGCTTGATGTCCATGCCCGTCGTGTGCACTTGGTCGTAGAACGTGAACCGCTTGGCCGGACTCAGCCCGCACTGCACGAGCGGCATGGGCGCGTTGTGGTCCCGCAGCAGGATCATCTGTCGGTCTTCGCTGTCCAAATACACGACGCCTTCCATCGCTAGCGGCAAGTGCTCGAGCAGGAACGCCGCGACTTCGTGGTTCTCAAAGCCAGTAATCAACGCGCCCGTGTCAATGAGCGCGTGGAACGGCGGGTTCGTTGCTCGTGCGATGTCCAACAACAGACTGCGAGCCGTCCAGTTGACCTTGCGCTCGATGGAGACGATGCGCGAGCTCGTGAGCGACTGGAAAATGCTGCCGTCGCTGCGCGGCTCGTAGTAGCACTCGCCCAGATCCATGGGAAGCAAGTTGGACGGCGTGCCGGAAAAGCCGATGCGCTTGGCGAAGAGCGAGTTGCTGCCGAGCTCGTGGCCGCACGCCGAGATCTTAAGCTTCTGGAAGTTCATGCACGACGGGAACACGTGCTGCCGCGCGTAGTAGTACACAACACCCGACAGTTTGGCCACCAGCGCGTGCAGTCGCGAGACCTGCGACGGATCGCGCAGCTGGAAGAGCGGCAGGGGCAGCACGCCGCCGCCGCCGCTCGTCGACTTGGCGAGTCCCGTGAGCACCCACTCGCGGAACATGGCGCTCGCAGGGCGCTGGTCGCGCGGGCCGAGCTGGCGACTGAAGTCCTGCTTCAGCTGCGACACAATCCGCACGAGATCCGACACACGGATGCCTTCGTACCGGTATGCCAGGATGGTGAGACCGATGAGAACGTCCGGGTGTGCGAACTCGGACGAGCGGCTCGGCACGTCCTTGCCCACAAACGGCACCGCAAGCAGCAGTCGCGAGTGCGAGTTGCCGCCGCCTCCAGCTGCGTTCGCTGCCTGCGCCTGGTGGTCTCCACGCAGCAGACCATACGAGACGCGGTTGATCTTGGACAGCACGTGCGGCAGAATGGTGCGGATCCAGTCGCGCGCCAAGTTGAGCAGCTTGATGGACGAATCCGAGAGACCCGACTCGATCGCCGTCCGCAGCTGCTCGCTCGTGTGGAGCTCCTGGCGATCGCACTGCAAGTAGTGCGTGATGGTCTCGAGGCTCACGTCCATCTTGCCCATCTTCAGGTGCTTCAGCAGCCACGCCAACGCGATCTCCGTGACGATCGGCATCATTTTGGACTCGTAAAACTCCATGTCGAGCAGCACGAGATGCGGGAACTTCTGCAGCGCGTGGGATTCGTAGCCTTCCGCCAGTACGCTGTGGAGCCGCTTGACCACGTCCTCGGAACTCTCGGCAGCATTCGTGAGCACCGCGTCGATCAAGTGGATCGGCAGCTCCCAGCGATTCGCCGCCAAGTCGATCGGGAACTTGTTGCCAATCGGGAAGTTTAACTCGGATCGCAGCGGATGCAGCAGCACGTCGACTTCGTCCATGATCAAAATGCCGCCGCCCTGCCACAGGCGCAGGATCTTGTGGAGCTCATCGGCCATTTGCGATCGGTCCTCGAGCGTGCGGCGGATGCGTCGGATGTTCTGCGACGCAAGTGCCTTGCCAGGCGGCAGTTCGATCACCTCGGACGATTCCTCCAGCGAGTGGAGCAGTTCGACGACCTTGAGCATCATCGACTTGATCGACTCGGGCGACGCACACACAACGTCGCCGTGGAGCCGCGCGCGGTTCACCTTTTCAAACAACTTGAGCGCGAGCTGCGGATCATCTGACACGGAGCGATCAAACTCGAATGTGAAGATGCGCTTGCGCAGCACAGCGTTGCTGAAGCGGCTGCGAAGCACCTGACGTGACTGCTCCAGCAGCGCCGTCGGCATCACGTGCGTGACCAAGTGCTGCTTGTCCGCCAGGATGTAGGTGAGCAGAGGCCCCACGACGGTCGTCTTGCCAGCGCCCATAATCATTTGCTGGACACGCGAGTCGCCACGTGCGAGACTCTGCAGGAAGCTGTCGATCATCTGTACTTGGCGCCCACGAAGCAGGATGTCGAACACGTACTCAAAGACCAGGAAGCGAGGATCGAAGCCCCACTTGTCCGCTGCGGCACTGCGCAAGTAGTGGCGCTTTGACAGCAGCGCATCGGCCAAATCTTTCGAGGCCTGGATGGTCTGCTTCGTGTGGGCCTGCTTGTCCGTCGCGGACGCTGTCTTCGAGGCTTTTTCCAGCTCCTGGACACGACGGATCAGCTGACGAGCCAGAGCGATGGTGCGGTTGATGTGGACGATGCGGTTGCACAACAGCAGCACAGCGAGGATCCTCTGTCGCAGCTCTGTTGTGGAGGTACAAACGAATGGATTGCGACGCGCAAGGTCGACGTCGAACTTGTCGGACGCCAACAAAGAGGTCAGATAGTCGAAGCGAGCCCGTGGGTAGCCGCCAACGCGACGCTGAGCGAGGAACCGGCCGACGCTCGAGGCGTTTGGACTTGCTGGGGTCGTTGCAGGCGTTTGGTTGGCCTGCTCTTCGACCTGGTGGATCCACGCGTCCACGTGAACGCGATCAGCCGCACGCTGCTTGGAGCACGTCTCGATAAGCTCCTCCACGCTTCGTACGACCGCCGCCGCATCGATCCGTCCGCTTTGATTGCACAGCGCGACCACGTCGCCAGGCGTCACGCTCGTGATGAAGGCGTCCTTGCTCTCGTTCACGGCGTTGGCGTTGGCGGCGAGGTCATCAGCGAGTCGCTTGAGCAGATCCTTCGCGGCGACCGTCTGAGCCGCGGGATGTTCCGACAGATCAAACGGAAGCACGGGATTCAACGCGCTCTCTGGGTCGCAGAACGTGATGTAGCGAGCGACGTCCATACACTCGAGCGGGAACTCGGGATTGATGCTTGACCCGTCGAATTCGCGCACCGCACACGCCGTGTTCGACGCTTCGAACGCATTGCCGCGTTGCACGGACGTTGGAAGCCGCAACGCCACTGTGTGCTCCGCCGTCACGTGGGCCTGACTGAATTGAGTCTTCAGTGGCCGCACGATGCGCTGCTGGTGGTCTTCTGAGCTCAGTTTCGACAGGAATTCGACTTCGCCAATCTCGAAAAAGCTCTTCACGAGCGAGCCGAACGTCATCTTCGAGTACAAGTTGGCTCCGAACGACAGCATGCGCGTGCTCTCGCCGTCCGTCGGCGTGAGCGACCACTGGTCGTACGGATGCGCCGCCATGAGCGCAAGCTGCGCGACGCCCAGAGATGGCGCCGACTCCTCTTCTCCTTCTTCGACGGTCTCACGGCCCCAACGCGAGAGCTTCAGGTGTAAGAAGCGAGCTGAGAGATCACCGAACGAGTGAGTGCAGTCGTCTCCGCCCAGCGTCACACGCACTTGACGATTGAGACACTCGTACAAGAAGAGAAAGCCCAGACCGCGGTTCGAGCCACTGATCTCGTCACCGACGACAGCGCAGTTCCAAACGAGCTTGCCGGCCTCTTCTTCGTCGAGCACGTACGTGTTGTCCACTCCGACAGCGTGCTTGGGTCGGTTGTATCGCACGGTCGACAGCTTCTTGCCGTGCTCCGTGAGGTACTCCTTGCTGAACAGTCTCAGCTTCATCCACGGCTGGCCGCCGACGCGGTTGCGGGTGAGCTTGAAGTCGATCTTGTCGACGGTCGCGTTCGTGTCCACACTGTGGTCGCACAGCTCTTTGCGCAGACCCAGCAGTGGGGACCGCTGGTGCGAAAGCTTGAGCGCCTCCTGCTCTTCTTCCAGCGTGAGTCGGCAAACGGCGTCGACGTGCGAGAGCACCGCCAAGTAGTCGTGTAGTTCGCCCGCGAGCTTCCACGACGCCTTGTTCTCACTGTACGCGATGCCCAGCGACAGCCGCACGCGGCACGCGCAAGCGTTTGGGTGGCGATCGTCCAGCGTCTTGCCCAACTGGTCGAAGATCCACTTCTCCTCGTCCGTGAACTTGACGTCGACGTTGACGCCCGTGATCAGTTCCATCGCCGTGACGTAGTTGCGAGCGAGCAAGTTGGACAGGATGAGGTAGAGAGTCGAGCTAAGAGACGGCGGCAGGAGGAACGTGCGGCTCGAGTGCACGGGGTACGAGTAGAAGCGCGTCTCCATGGCCTGCTGCCAACCTGCAGACGCACGGTCACTGATCACCACATTACCCAGGGGCTCTCCTTGGATACGAGGGCGGTACAAGTCGTGGTTCGGACACACGAGCTTCAAGTCGTTCGTCTCGGACTCCAGCAGCCACGCGTCTCCGGTCGTCATCGCCAGCAGCGAGTGCAGATACTTGACTGGAGCCTTGGCAGAGCCAGAGCCTGCGGCTGCGGCCGACGCTGCATCGCTCACAAACCACCCGTTTTGATCCATGACTTCAAAGCGAACCGCTGTGGTACTGCCGCTGACTTGCTTCGGCTTGAGCTTGATCTTGAGACGCGGAAGCTCAATGAATTCGATCTCCGTCTTGTCGTTCGCCGTCACGGGCTTGCACCACACGAGAACGTGCGACAGATCTTCCATTCGAGACAGCAACTGCAAGATGCGGACCGTACCTGGCTGCTTCTGGGCGTGGGCATCCAGGAGGTTCAACAGCACCAGCGCTTCGCCCATCGATTCTTCGATGATCTCCAGTGTGTCGTCCTCTTCAGCGCCCTTGTGCTCTTCGTCGTCGACTTCCATGGGCTCCGGCATCGCCACGACCTCCGTGATACGAGTGGGGCCTCCTTCCAGACGCTTGATTTCGTCGGCGTTTGCTGGATCTTGAAGCCACACGCGCGCCAGCTCTTCTTCCTTGTTGAAAATCTCCAGAGCGTACTCAACGGTGACGCGCGACGGAGTCGTCTCGAGGCTCATAAGCAGTCCGATGCTCTGTTCGTACACTTCGTCCTCAGTCATCGCCACCTCACCGGAGTCAGCAGCGGCCTCAGCCTCAGCGATCTTGACTTGGTTCGCGTCATCCAGGAGCCACTGCGCCGCCATTCCCACGTTGCCCGAGTTCTCACGCAGTGCGACTCCGCACGCCGCGTACGAGAAGCCCATGGCCATGAGCTGGACGACGTCTTCATCCTTCACTTCAACAGCTCGCGTCGCACTGCGTCGATCGCCACCGAAATCAAAACTCACAGGAGCCGGCGGTGGCTGTGCAGCCACGTTCACGACAACGTGTTCGCTGGTCGCGACCTTGCCCATTTGCGTGATTCGAGAGAACGAGGTCTTGATCGAGCGACGCGTGATCACGGCCGAGCCAGACCCGCTCTTCATGTCGACTTGCACTCGGTATCGGAACCACTGCGACTTGGCGTCGACCGGCTCGCCTCGCAAGCTACCGTCTTCACCCAGCCAGAAACGGAACGCTTCCAGCAAGCAGCTCGGGACGATGCCTTGCAGAAGCCGCGGTGGGACGTACTGTTCCGTGCCGTCCAGCAATCGGTTCTTGCGCAACACAACCAGGGACCCTCCGACTGACTGGCGCTCTCGTGGCTCGCCACCGGAACGAAGCAGCAATGGATCTACTGGGCCGGCATCCGGGTTCACGTTCAGCGCAAAGCCGTGCTGGCTGGCGCGTGAACTCGACGTGAAAACGAGCTTGCGGTACATGCGACGGCCGTGGCTCACGAGCGCGTAGACGTGCACGACTTGCTGGGCTCGGTACGCGACGACTTCCTTGAACGTGTCCATCTTCTCACGGTCCTTCTTGTCCTTCACTCCGCGGTCCAAGCCGAGCAAATGCACGCGCTGCGCGTTTGGGTTCACGACATTCTTCGGCAGAAACAGCGTGAACGGCAGCTTCTTCTCCTCTGGCTCCGGCGGATACAGCAGTCGAAGCACGTTTCCGACCAGCTCCACGAACCACGTCTCCTCTCCGTGAGGGTGCTCCTCTTCACTGTAGATGTCGAACGCGCGCGAGAAGGTCTCCTTCATGTACACGAACCCCTCTTCCTTCGGCGCCTCGCTTCCGGGCTGAGGGCGAGCCGTCTGTGGCTGAACGCGATTGGGGAAGCGCGACGAACCACACACTTCGCACGTCGCGTTCGGGTTGTCGCCGTTGAAATTCGCGCACGTACACGCCGGACACTCCCAGTACATCTTGAGCTCTTCTTCTTGCGGAGCCGCCGCCTCTTCAGTGGCAGCGATGTATGGTTTCGGAGCACCCACGCCTTGGTCAATCGAGTCAACTGGATCGTCCCATTCGATCAGCTCGTACTCCGTGCCCACAATCTTGATCCACAGTCGGTGCTCCTGGCGAACGACGAGTCCGCAGTGGAGTGACTTGCTGCCGAAAATGCTCTTGAAGTCGCCGTATTGCGTCATTGAGTCTGGCACTGGCTTGAGCTCGTCGTTTCGCCACAGGATCTCGCCCGTTTGCACGTCTAGCTTCAGCTCCGTCTTCGTGCAGTGGTAGCGGCCTGCGTTCTGGACACCTTCTCCTTCTTGCCAGTTCCACGCGCTGTCAGGCTCACTGGACCGCAGTGCAATCCGCACCATCTCGCCAAGCGTCGTGTGAAGCTGACCACGTGGCAACGCGCTCAGCCACTTCACCACACCGCGGCGGTGAACCTGCAATGCTTCGAAGATTTCCACTTCCAGCACTTCCCCGGGCGGCAGCTTGAGCTCTTCTCCGTCCGCTCCCCGCAGAGCGATGATGCTCGGCGCCTGAATAGTCTGCATGCCGATCTTGAGGTACAGTGGACGCCCCTTCAAGTATTTATCGAGCGAGCTCTTGGTGACGTTCTGTGTGTTGATGCCTTGCGCCTGCAGCCAGCGAAGCAAGCGGTCTTCGGCACTGAGTCCGCCGCTTTCCGTTCCGCTTTCGACCGCCGACACTTTCATTCCGAAGCAGTGCCAGTTGCGCACGTACGCGATCGAACCGATCAGACGCGCGACACGCTCTTCTGTGTACTCTGCCGGACGCAGACCCACGTACAAGAGCACCATGTACGAGTGGATCACGCAGGCTGTCTGGAGGTTGTTCGTCGACTCGGCTTCGAGACGCCACTTCTCCAGCGTCTCGAACGCAAACCCGAACGCGTACTCGATCAGCTGCTGGCGGTAACGCTCTAGAATCACTGCCTTTGCCTTGAACTCCGTGCCTGAGGCTGCCGAACTCATGTACCAGTCCACCGTGAACGTCGCGTAACGGAGGACGTCCATGCCAATCTTGATCATGTACAGAATGAAGCGAGCGTCCGCACTGTGCACAGACGCCTCTCCCAGTTCACGAATCGAGTGAAGCATCTTGAGCAGCGGCTGCATGACTGCGTCCGACGCGTGCGCCAGCTCATTCAGCAGCAGTCCGTTCATGGTGCCCAAGTGGTCTTCACACTTCTGGTGCTGGACGCGAGCGTCGAACACGCGCTCGACCGCTTCCTCACGCATCAACAGCGACGACTTGCGCAGCGGAATGTGGGAAATCTCGTCCTGTTTGTCGTCGGAGACCCAGTCACCACTCTCAAAGAGCACGGCGCGAAAGAGGTTTTGCAACGCTGGGTTGAACAGGTACGTCACACGGTCGCGAGACGAAAAGAACGACACGATCAGCGGGATGCGAGCGTACGGGACCGTCAGGTAGCTGGTCAAATACTCCGACTCCTCTGACGACAGCGTGCCGTTGAACGTTGGCAAGTGGTCGAGATGCATGATATCATCTTCCGTCACGAGTGGCGGGAGCCCGCGCGCAGAGTTGGCACTCTTCGCATCACTCACCAGGATGGCGCCGAGATCCGTTGGACTCATGACCACGGGACCTTCGCCGAAGTAGATCTTGCGCTCCATGAAGCCCACGACCTCCACGTCCGCGATGTCCTGGTCGCTGCCTCGGAAGTTCACGACCTCCCACTTCAATGCCCCGTTCAAAATGCGGTCGAGGCCTCGCATCCCGAAGAAGTTGCGACGGTGCGTCGATGCTGAGTCGTCGAACGAAAGCTGCCACGACTGCCACTGGTTTGCAGGGTTCTGGCGACGACGCATAAGCTCCACTTCCTTCGTCTCCATGGTCGCAAGGAACTTGACGAGCAGCACCAAATCACGCGCGAGAGCCACTTCCGGGTGGTCTCTGGCCATGTCCGAGTCTTCGCTGCAGAACCACTCCATGAGCGCCTCCATTTCCGTCGGTGGGTTCGGGTTCTCGACGTCAATCAACTGGTAGTTGTAGACTTCCATGAGGCGCCGGAAGAAGATCAGCGTCGTCGAGTACTTCTTGAGCTCGAGCTTTTCCTCGGGCATGTGGTAGTCGAATAACTGGAACTTTGACACTTGGTCTTGGTGGTCGAAGTACGCGAGCACTTGGCCACGCGTGATGCAGAAGCTCGGGCGAGCAAACTCCATCGACGCGGTGGCCTTCCGCAGCGTAAAGTTGGCCTTGCAAAAGCGGTGAGCCAACACGTAGCCCGCGTCAGTCCCCATCAGCACCGAGATCTCCATCGGCTCGTCACTCGCAGGCGTTCGCAGCACGGCATCAAAGATCGCGAGGCCGCACAGCGCAGCGAGTGAGCGCTCCGAGTCAAACTGGCGAGACGGCTGCTCGATCGACTGCCACACACTGCCCAGTACCATCAGGCCCGTGTAGATGAAGTTGAGGCACTTGAGCTGCATCTCCTTGGTCACTGGCTGGCGCCACATGCAGCTCGTGCTCTCGTTGGACGGCTTGGGCACGGGCAGCACTTCAACGTACAGGGTCGTGATCAACTGGATCACTTCGTGGTGAAGGGAGACGCGCGAGGACGACGATCCGTCGGCGGCACGTCTCAACAACGACTCGCAGAGGTTTCTACATCTCGTAAACGCCGCTACCGCCAACGGAATCGACGAGACACGCTCCGGTACATCCAAGAAGCTTCCGAGCACTGGGACGTTCACGTCCGCGGCATTGCCGGCGTAGTGGTCTTCGCGGCCGTCGGCTTGGAGCAGGTCCATGTTCGAGTGTGGGATGAAGTCGATCTCCTTGTTGAACGTGGAGACGTTCGCGTCGCTTGCGCTGCCTTGAGCAGCCGACGCTTTCGCCGCGGCGTCCAGTTCTTCGAGAAGGACATCCACGCGCGCAATCAAGCCATTGACGTGGTGGAGCTCAGGCGTCGACAGTTGGCCCGACTCGTGGTGGCGCAGCGTCTTCAAACCGATCTGCTTGACGGCGACTTCCACGCAAACACGCTCCGAGTACGACAGCGCCGACACGGGCAGCTGAAAGCCTTCGCCATTCCAGGGGAAGTGCGTACCTGTGGGGTCACTTTCCACGAGTTCTTTGCCCTTGGGCGTCAAGATCGCGCCCTGTGCGTCCCGCAGAACCAGCGTGGGCAAGCGACTCAGTGCAAAGCCTTCGACAAGCGCCTTACGGGCTTCGACTTCCTCAAACGGCACGATGAGCCAGTTGTTCGCCGGCAGCTCGGCCGTGAGCTTGGCGTACTCGTCCTGCTCTGCGTCGAGTGAGACGACAATCACCACCAACTGCTTCTGCTCGGCACGCAGTTTATCTGTTAGGGCCACGAGCGACTTGGTGAGCTGCTTGCACGCGACACTTCCGCTCTTGGCAAAGTACACGCCGACCACGGCCTGCGGGGAGATGGTCGCCAGCGTGTGCGTGCCCTGGAGCGAATCCCGCAGCGAAATGGATGCCAGCGCACGCAGCGCCTTCTCCAGTGCGTCCTGTGGCACGCCCTTGGCTGGGTCCCGCGCGATCTCGAGATCCGCCACGAGCTGCTGGAAGAGACGGTACCGAAGCCTGTAAAGCACCGAGTACTTGACTTGCTGAGCCGTGAACCCGCCCTTGGTCACACAGAGAAAGCGAACAGCCTCCAGCACGCTCTTGCAGTAGCCCAGATTGGCTCGCTGCGGTGTGTGGGCTTGCAGTTGTGCTGTCGCGGTCTCGTCAATGGCCAGCGGCAGCAGCTTGTCACCGGCGAGCCACGGCAGCAGCACGTCGTAGATCGTCTCCACGCGGTGGTACTCGGACGGCGGCTTGCGCATCCACAGCGAGAACAGCAGCGACCAGAACGCCATGTCCAAGAAGCGGCTCGCCGGGATGTCCTTGATGGTCACGACCGACTGCACGCGGATCTTGTCCAGCACCTGGTCGTCCGCGATGGCCGTGGCGTGGTACATCTCGGCACCCGGGCCCTTGTTGCACACCGTGAAGCTGTACCGGTCCTCGTGGGTCTTCTCCACGACGTAGATCATCGTGTGGCTCGTGACGTTGCCCACGTAGCCGCCGGGCACGAGCGTCGCTTGGTGCAGCGGCAACTGCGCCACGAACGCCTTCCACTCGCCCAGAAACGCCTGCAACTGCTTGGCGTCGCTCACTTTCGCGCCTTTCTCGGTCCACGCACCGCACTGCTGCAGCTGTGGTAGCAGCGACTCGCTCAGGAACGCCTGCTGCGTAGCTGTGAGCGGAAACGCGAGCTCGTCGCCGCCGTTCGCCTCCGGTTTCAGCAGCTGCGTGAGCGCCGCGAGTGTCGCCACGAGCGCCTGCGGGTTGCCGCCGAACTCGTAGGGCGTCCCGCGAAGATACGGGTCTCCATACACGCCCAGAAAGGCCGGCGCGCGCCACACGCCCTCGGCCATGGTGCTTCGTCGGCTTGCTTCTTTCCGCTTGGGTGGAAAATGGGCTCTGGGTCGGAAAGCAACCAAAGGGGGGAAGATACGTTACACGGTTTCAGCCAATCACATCGTCTCTTTAGTTTCATTGGTTTGAATAAGGTAATAATGGTGTTTAATTGGGTGAAAATGAAGAGGCATGTTGAAGCTGAAGCATTAGGCAGAATTGGATTGGGTGGATACGGGCGCGTGTGGCGCTACTGACAGACAAAAGAGCGGCCGCCCGTGGGGGAGAGCGAGAGACGAGAGAGCTCTCTGCTTATGGGTTCTCGGCGAGGAACTTGTTGCGGGCCGGCACGGCGGTCTTGCAGTTGTCCGAGAAGAGGCCGTCGAGGCCCAGCTGGAAGAACTGCGCGTACTCGGCCTTGGGGTCGTTCTTGTAGTCGATGGCGAGGCGGTACGACTCGTCGCGGAACGTCCACGTGTGCACCTTGAGGCCGGCGGCGTGCGCGTCCTTGAAGAGCTGCGGGTTCGGCACGGCGTTGAAGTCAGCATCCGTGACCTTGCCGTCGCCGTTCACGTCCACTGGCTTGCCGTTGGCGTCCAGCTTGGCCGCCACCTGCTTGACCAGGTAGCGCTTCCACGGCGCCACGACGTCGGCGTACGTGGCGATCTCGGCCAGACCCTTGGGCGTGAGCATGTCCAGCGTGGTCTGGTTGCGGCCGGCGAGCGTCCAGTCGTACGGCTTGGTGTCGGCCAGGAGGTTGCCCGTCACCGGGTCGATGTCATTTCCGTCCACGAGCTGCACGAGCGGGATCTTGGTGCGCGGGCGCAGGTCCTTGAGGTTCTGCGTCTCGAACGACTGGATGAACACTGGCGCCTTGGCGTGGTTCCAGCCGGCCTTCTCCAGCGCCGCCAGCATCTTGTCCTCGAGCGGCAGGCCAAGCGCGCGGTGGTAGCTCGGGTGCTTGGTCTCCGGGTAGATGCCGATCGTGCGGTTGAGCTCCTTGGCCTTGGACTGCGCGAGCGCGATGACCTCGTCGAACGTCGGGATCTTGAACTTGCCGTCGTACTGGTGGTCACGCTCGGCCAGCGGCTGGACCGCACCCAGCGTCTTGATCTCGGCGAGCGTGAAGTCGCTCACGAAGAAGCCAGTTTCCTCCGCGCCGTCCACGAGCACAGTCTTCTTGCGGCTCGCGAACTCCGGACGCGAGGCCACGTCCGTCGTGCCGATGATGTTGGGCTCGTGGCGCGCAATGAGCACGCCATCCTTGGTGATCACGAGGTCCGGCTCGATGTAGTCCACGCCCGTCTCGATGGCCAGCGTGTAGCCTTCGATCGTGTGGTCCGGCAGGTAGCCAGGGGCGCCACGGTGTCCGACGACCAGTGGGCGGTTCTTGTAGACAGGCGCCGGCGTGTTGGCGCCGGCGTCGCCGCAGACCTCGCCGGCCTGCGCGCCCGAGGCCGCGGCCAGCGCCAGCAGCAGCGCACTCGCGTACCAGACCTTGCACATCGTGGAGTTGGGGGGCGTTCTTGAGGGTTCTCGTGTGGAGGAATTGGAGAATGGCTGTCCCGTGGGGAGCTCCGGTCCGCCAGCCTGTCTAGTAGACGGGTGTCTCCGCTGGCGGCGGGAGACTCGGGCTCGCCAGGACTGGACCATTACGCGTGCCACCCTCAGTGGGTGTCGTCCCGCCGCTGCGCAGATTCTGTCATGGAGGCCGCCATGCGTATCGGAGCTGCTCGTTGAAGGGATGGACTAAGTAATGTTGCGCGAGGAGATTCGCCAAACACGGGAAACCCCGTTTTTAACAACTTGCCAGCGCGGCATAAACCAACCAGATTGCGCTGTTCTTACCCTCGCTATAACGACATCACCGTGAGTGGACGGCGTGCCCGTGGGTGTGCCTGTGGGTGAATCTTCAGCTGCCACAACTTGTGGAATCGCTTGTGGCCCACAAGCGATTCGATCTCGTTTCGCTATGCCATTCCACGCCGACGCCTCCACAGGCGATCGCACAACCCTTCTGCCAGCGCCTTAGCGATGAGCATGGGCAATGCGGTGCCGCAACGGAGGCTCATCAGCCGCGCTGCAGTCTCCATTCTGAACTGTGCTGACTGTCGCCATAATCTGAACGCTGCCCATGCTGGACTCCAAGTGTCCTTTCCATCCGCGCGTCGTTCGTCTGATCAGTGATGGTG